>CATIWF010142591.1:0-71477 GCA_949630135.1 Balakata baccata
TTGATGACAAAGGAACTACTTGATTTTCTTCATCATCATCAATAATCTTGATTTAATTATCACCATCCATAATAATAATAAACGAGCTTCTTGGCGGGCTATGAAATCGAGTTGTTGACCAAGGAGAACTATCTGAGTGGCCTCAAAAATGGCAGAAACTGAAGCTTGGATCTTGTTGTTTCCATTGTGATATCAGAAAGTGCTGGCTGCCAAAACAAGCTAGAGGAAGAAGAGCCCTTGTCTTGTATTTTGCTCTTGGGCCTATCCTTTTGTCTTGCTTCAGTTTTGATTGAAAGGAGCTATTATGGACTTAACAATTAGCTTGGGCTAGCGTGTTCTTAGTGGGGAAAGGGCTGCCACATTTTCTTGGGCTGGGTTTTGACATTTACAGGCCCCTGCAAATTAATATTAAACTGTCCACCAAGTCAATTTTAACTTAATTTTACAAATAACTATTTTTCTATTATTTTATTATGTCGCGTCTCTGCCATGTCCGTGTCTTAATTTCTTAGAATTTGCAGTGTCTCCATATCCTGCTGTATCATGTCCTCGTGTCCGTGCTTCTTAGTATATACACATATGTCAATAGAGAATATTTTAATCTTAATTAAATGGTTCTGTGTACATAAGTTGTATAAATAAATTTCAACTTTGTCTTTATACGATTATGGAAAACATGTCAAGATTCTTCTCGGTAGATGGATTAACAGAGTGCAATCTAATGATCTGTACTTTAGCACTTTAACTCTTGTCAATTTTTGATTTGGAGCTTAGTTTCAAGGCATTTAATATTCATTCGAAATATTATAAGGATTCAAGTTCATTCAATAATATTCTTATGAATGCTTCTGCATAGGCATTTATTTATTATTTCCAATCAGTCATGCTAGATCTGAAGCTTTATTTCTAATATAGCTAATTTCCATTTTTCTTTGGTTTTCCAGTACCAATGAGAGGTTCAGCAATGCAATGGTCTTTTTCAAACAAGGTTTCTGCCATTCCTCAATTTTTGTCATTTAAGGCTGGTCTCGAAGAAAAGCCGAGAAAGTCTAGTCAAGATCCTCTAACATCCTCCGGCTTGGCCCCCAGTTTGGGCACGAATGCTCTTGATTCTAAGCAGAAGCCATGCTTTAGCGTGGTTCAGGTTAGTTATTGGCCCCATGTATTTACTTTTATCATTTTGACTATCCTATATTCCACTGTTCCGCAAATTCTAATCCATATCTTATAAAATGAAATTTACCTTTAAGATGAAGCTTGACAATATATAGCATCCATGAGAGTTTCTTACTTGATAATTGTATATTGCATCCATGAGAGTTTCTTACTTGATAATTATGTTGAAATGTTGAACTTATGTATACGGTTAACTTTGTTCAAGGTCCATGTGTGCTTTGTCATTGTCTTTTTTTAATTGAACTAAATTATTTTGTGTATTGTAGCGTAATATGAGTCTTGATAAACAAGGTTCAAATCATTATGCAATGACAACATATTCTGTGCAACACTTTGATGCATATCAAGTGCATCACCCCCGACAAGTGAGGATATTCCCAGTTTCAAACCAACAAAATCAAAGAATCATGGTTTCTACAAACCCTTCTGTTTTGCAATCCCATGTTTGTTCCATGGGGCAAACTTTGGCTGGTAATTCCATGAACTCACAAACTCTTGGCGGAGTTCCTATCATAAGCCCTGTAACAGCTCATCCCACTCTAAATTCCATTGTTGGCACCACTGATCTTAGGTATCTAATTGTGTAATACTTCTATCTATACTAGCGTTTTGCTTGAAAATATAATCAAAGACCAGATATGCTGATACAATATTGATTTTCATGTGTAGAAATGGTCCTAAATCCTGTGGGTCACCTGCTCAGTTGACCATTTTCTATGCTGGTTCAGTGTGCGTTTATGATGACATTTCTCCTGAAAAGGTATCATATATGTGCTTTCTGAAAATTTTGTCAGCAAGCTGTTCGGTTTGCTCATTTTGTTAATTTCTTACTTCTCCATCCAGGCTCAGGCTATTATGCTGTTGGCTGGAAATGGGTCTTCCATAACTCATAACAAGACAGTCTCCACAGCTCCCGTGCAGTCACCAGTTTCAAGGCCATCTACCAGTGATGGTTATGTTGGAAATAAAACTCATACTTCATCTCCATGCTCAGGTCTTCCAAGTCCCATTTCACTGGCCTCTAATAGCACTAATGAATTGGCAACAGTGCAGTCAGTAGGAACTTTGGTATCTGCAAGTAACCAAACAGAACCCTCTAAGGCAGTTAGTTCAGTAGGACCTGGCTCTGCAAATCTGATTCCATCAGGTGTGGCATTATTTCTTAAAGTCCTTCCATATTTGATCTATTGTGCATATGAATTATGATTTCATTGTAACAAAATAATTGTGATCTCTGCAGTGGCTGTACCTCAGGCGCGTAAAGCATCATTGGCTCGGTTTTTGGAGAAGCGCAAGGAAAGGTATGTACTGGTGTCTTTCATATATGGCAGTAATTTGTATTCATCCAAACAGCCATGGATGGTTTCATAACGTATTTGAAATATGTGGATTGCAAGGAAGAATTATTGTTCTTGGTACATGAACATGGCACAACATATTTAGTTCCAATTGCATCTGGACTGGGTTTGTTTCTTAAGTTCTTAACTAGTTTTTGATGATGACTATCTTCTATGATGAATCTGTTGCCGGTGACATGTGTCCTTCACAATCTTTTATGCACATTGAAAAGATATGGAAACTTTTCTAGCTGGCAAATAATGTCCTAGAACATATGTCTGCCCGTAGCCTCACAATTATGCTGAACTAGAGATGCTGCACTTGAGCAGTTCAGCAAACTATCATTTGTTTTATAATACCAACTATTTCCATTTTTGTGGATAGTGTTGGTGAATTCTCGTTTCTCTGCTTGATACTTAGAAGAGTTCATTAACATTTCATTCTCAAGAATTGTTTCACATTAGAGAAATGTCTGTCTATTTGACAGTTAATTCATAACAAGATATGATAAATTTGGGATTTAAGCTCATAATCCGCTAATTCATAAGAGGCAGGAACATGCATAACAATTGTTACCAAAATGCACAGTGGTCAATCCTTTTCTATTAGATCTTGAAGCATCTTTGAATTGTTAACAAAATGCTTTTTCCTAGACTTGATCAGTTGAGTGCCAGTTGTTGAAAGTTGAAACTATCATAATTAGATAACAATGAGCTTAAAAGTAAATTTTCAAATGGCGGTCTCCCCTTGTTCAAGTGAAGGAGGACCTTAGTTTAGTTGTAGGTGTGGGGTTGGAACAGTGCCACTGCAGAGCTTGTTAGAAGATCTATTAGGAAAAATGAAAAATAAAAGTGGAAAATGGAAAGAAACATGTAGATTTGAAGATATGGTGGTATATTGTCTCTCTGGTGTTTGAGGAGCTGATTTTGATTAATCGATGAACTTGTTTGTTCTTCACTCGATTTAACTCAAGTTACTGAGCTTAAATCTTTTGTGTGCACAATCAGGGTGTTGAATTCGTCTCCATACAATGTGAGCAAGAAACGTCCAGACTATACAACCACCGGATTTGATGGCATGAGTTTATCAGTTGATTCTTTTTCTTCTCCTGCTCATCAGTTAGTAGTCAAGGGGGCACTCTGAGAGGATTCAAAACCTAATTTGGTGCTCTCTACAAATATGCAAGGATGAGTTTTTATTCAACTTGTATTTTTTGTTCTTAATTGTAAGCTCAATTCTTTTGGCTTTGATTTATCTTTTCCTAAAGATATTAAGGCTCGTACAATCAGTCAGTGCTTTTCTTTTTTTCCTGAATTTTGAAGCGATGGAGGATTTTTCCATTTTTGATGACACTGAATAAAATCTTGTAACTTATGTTAACTTCCAATATGGTGTAAAAGTATTACTTTTCACATTAGAAGATATTTCTATTTTTCTTTTTTTACACGTTGCTGTGCTGCATTGGAATTTCTTATTGGCAACCTGTTGTTGTAGGCTTCGGGGAGCAGCTTAGATTAACATATTTATTCAAGTCAGTAACCTGGTGTATCTATGTTATGCTCAATTACATGCATACTTGAACTGAAAATCTTCAGTGTCTATAGACAAATGAATTGATGTTGAACTAACGAGTTGTTGGATTTGAATTTGGGAAACAAAGATTTATGGCCAAGGAAACATGTAAACTTTGTGGTGCAGTGGACAATTTCGTAAGGGATTGCTATGAAGAGGAGACAGGAAATATGCAGGACGAAGCAGTGGGTCTACTGTTTTCACAAGAGATGTGTTGCTGGCTCAGGCTCATTGAAGATTCCCAGCTTTCGTTGGTTGATATTTGTTGTCGGTATAGATTTCTTAACTATAAGACCTTGTTGCTTGTAACGTAGCAATTGCCTTGTTAAACTTTTTATTCAACTTTGCTGTCATCTTTCTTTTCGGTTAACTTGAGTGCTTTAACAATGGCATTTTCCTTCTATCATCTATGAATTTTCCTCTTTCAAAAGCAATTTTATACATCTTAAATTGTCTTGTTAATAAAAATAAATCATAATATTCATTAAGAGGTAAATAGACAATTAAAACTTTAAAATAGCAATCTTAAACAAATTGATATTAATCAGTTTTCTTTAATGTTGTTACTTTCCAATATAAATATATCATTAACCCAAAACTATATAACAGTTGGGCACTAAATTTTGAAATGGCTGGAATGGTTTTTTTTTTTTTTTTAAGTATGATTATGAGTTCTAATTTAGAAATTTATACTATACTAGTTCCTAATTAACTAAGTTATTTTATGAGCAATTCAGGAAATTAATGAAAGAAATCAGGTTTAAACAACAGGGGCATCTCTAAGCTAGAGGAAGAAGAAGAATCAACCTGGAGATGAACATTGTGATGATCACCACGTCTTGTAATACTATTGGTTGCAAACTGTGAGAAGCTACTATGGTGGCTTTGAAGAAGTCGGACATCATGGTTTTTAGAATTGAAGGGGGTTTGGGATATGATGGTGAGGATCTGTATGATCCAATAATGACGTAATCTTCGTCCTCATTGGGATCATAATGAAATTGTTGGTCTGGAAGTGTCAAGTAATTATTAGCAAGGGGGTCTTTTGGTACCTTCTCCAAATAGATTGGATTAAGCAAGCAGCCCATGTCCGCCATTGGTGAGAATAGTACCTAAAGGCATGTTGGAATTTTTTGCTTTGAAGTCTCCTAAATTGTTGGGCAACAAAACACAAGGTCATCAGCTTGGAGTGCAAAAGCTTCCACTTCAGCAAGTGCTTTGACAGTTCGGGTGGAGGATGGCAAACTTGCAGTGGAGTTAGGCATTAATGCCCAGGTCAGTTATTCCTCGCCGCAGAAGTCCCCTGGCCTGAGATAGATGGAATTGAAGAATCCAGATCTCCCATTGGTTGTGGAGCTCTCTAACTGTCCTCTAATTATAAATAAAATATCGTTTACTGGATCACTCGCCCTCTCGAAATAAATAGGTGCCCTCTGTACTCAATGACGACGACAGCCTTTCACATGTGGCATCCAGCAGCTGGCCAACCATTTGTGAGACAAATGGTACCTGTAATTAACGAGATCTATATATATAATTATAATTAAAAAAAATAAATAAAAGATGGATAATAAGCAACAATTAATTAATATATACATACATACACGACGAACAAGGGCTAAGCACAAATGCAGTTGAATTTCTCTTCGAAGATCCAAAGGAAGTGAACGCAATATTAGAAGCAAGCCATATTATATAATATTGAACAAATCGACGAACACGCTCTTGCAAATCCGGAGGCAGTTGCCAATGTCTCATCCATTCCTCTGTGTCTCTTCGCTTCCACTGTTACCGATATTATTGATTGCAAATTTGTCTTCAGCAATTAATTTGACAGGTTACTAAAGTAATACTATTTGATTTATAGTATGATTAAGAAAGCATATTAATTATGTATGTATATACACCTGCATGTTGGCAATCAATTGTGCGGAGAGGACTAAACCAAGAATACTTGTAACATGCAATGCAAAACACATTAATTCTCACCCAATAATGTGCTTGTCTCTAAAGTTAGTGCATATGAGCTGCCCAATACAATAGAAATAAACATTCTTCTGGTAATAAAAATATGAGTTGGACATTAATTAGGGTAAGAAAAAGAAATTACCTTAAATTTCGCAAACCCCACCAAAGACGGTACAAGTACACTTGTGAATGAAAGGGGAAATAGCCGCATCCAACCTTTGTTCATGCAAGACCGAAAAAGATTAGAATGGTGTGCCAGGCCTGTTCCGGCACAGGCACTCCAATACTTAAGTTAAAGAGAGAGGAGGAAAATGATAAAAGGAGATAAATGGAAGTTGAAGTGTATTAGATTATTGTTACTTACCCCTTATCTTGGTTGGGATATGTTATTTATACTTTTCTTCCTTAGTCAAGAAGTGGTCTCATCAGTCATAGAGTTGTCTCAACAGCATGGTGTAGTCTTATCAGTTACAATGGAAATTGATGGGACATAATTTGGCTATATCAGAGATCTGACACACTATGTTTAACCCCTTATTTTGGTTGGGATATGCTATTCATACCTCTTTTCCTTAGTAAAGAAGTGATTTCATCAGTCATAGAGTTGTCTCAACAGCATGGTGTAGTCTTATCAGTCACAATGGAGATAGATGGGACATAATCCAGCTATATCAGAGATCTGATACACTATGTTTAACCATGCTCTAATATGGCTATTTTTTTGTGGCAGTGGTTTTGTAGGCATAAGCCTATATTATATTTCTGATGGAAGTGTCATAGTTCCCTCCAAAAGTAGTTGATCATTTATGTTCGACCAACGTCTTATTCCAATTGATTTATCTTTTCGTATGATCATGAGATATGACTCCTATATGATTGTTTGATCTTTTTGCATGATCTCCCCGTGTGATTTGATCGAGAGTTGAAAGTGCATTTTTTGTGGGAGCAGTTTTATTATTCCGAAAGATTTGAATTTTGAGTTTATGTATCGATGAATATATTGTCACCATTATTAGATGGACACCCATAGATTTCTTCATATATAATCGTGTGATTTGTACATCTCCTTAGAATGTTGGTCTATATGAGAGATTTATTAAATCTTTCAGCCTTTTAAGTGAATCAATCTCCTAAGGATGTTAGTTTCCAGAAGGGATTACCTAGTTGATCTCTTGAGAGTGATCTCATCAAAGATTTGTTTGCTAATGGGTGATCCAATATTTGGAAAGTGATCTTCTTAAAGATCTTATATTACTCGACCACTTCTTAGGCTAGTCGATCTTGTGGCAAGTTATCTCCATAGAGATCTCGTGTTATACGGTTGCAACTTGTGCAAGTTGATCTTCTTTGAGAGTGATCTCCCTAAAGATCTCCTGTTATACAGCTGCATCTTGTGCAAGCCGATCTTCTTTTGAGGGTGATATCCTATTATGCAGCTGATTAATATGAGTTTTTATACATAATATTTGAGGGTTTGGTGGTCTTCCTGTTAGATCTCCTTAGTGATCTTCCTGCATCTTTCTCTAGCTATGATTCAATAGTTAGCTCTAAATAATCATTTTCCATCTCCCTAGGTAGATTAGATATGAACTTCTAGGAGAAAGTTATATATGCCTCCTTTCAGTTGTCTAAACTTTTAATGTGTCTCGCTTGCTACTGTAAAACTTATTCAATGCCAAGTATGGATACTTCCATTATCGTGATTTCTCTTCGTACTTTATGATGATCTGTTATCTCCCATTCATGGAGATTATGATCTTTGATCTACCATATTCCAATCTTGGAGATTATGATCTTCACTCACGATCTACGATTTGATCTTCGATCTACCATCTTCCAATCTTTGGGATTATAATTTCTTATCTACCATCTTCTAGTCTGAGGGATTATAATTTCTCATCTACCATCTTCTAGTCTGAGGGATCATGAACTTCGATCTACCATATCCACTCTGAGAGATCATGATCTCCCAATCTTTAGGGTTATGATTTCTGATGTACCATCTTCTAATATGAGAGATCATGTTATCCCATCTCCGATCTCCCAATCTTTAGGATTATGATCTCCGATGTACCATCTCCCAATCTTGGGAGATTATGGTCTCTGATCTACCATTTTCTACTTTGAGGGATTATAATTTTCGATCTACCATCTCTCATTTTGAGAGATCATGATCTCCGATCTCCCAATCTTTGGGATTATGATTTCCAATGTACCCTCTTCCAATATGAGAGATCATCATCTCCCAATCTTTAGGATCATGATATCCGATGTACCATCTCCCAATCTTGGGAGATTATGATCTTTGATCTACCATCTTCTAGTATGAGGGATTATAATTTCTCATCTACCATCTTCTAGTATGAGGGATTATAATTTCTCATCTACCATCTTCCAGTCTGAGGGATTATGATCTTCGATCTACCATCTCCCACTCTGATTCTTTAAGGGTTTGCAATTAATATAAGTGATCCATTTTAATATGAATCACCTTATACGACCTATTTTACAGATCGTGTGACCCTTCTGTAAAAAGCGGTGATGGTTGATCCACAATTGCTATTTTTAGCGATCTATTTTAATATAGATCGTTGTTTTGGCGATCTATTTTTATATGAATCGATATCTAAAGATCCATTTTAATACAAATCGTTAGATGGAGATCTTTTTTTTTTTTATAGATCGTTATTTGGAGATTCATTTTTTGTAAGTCATTACCTAGAGATTCATTTTGATATGGATCATTTGTTGGAGATCTATTTTAAAATGGATCATTATTTTATAGGGATCCATTTTAATATAGATCATTATCTAAAGATCCATTTTAATACGAATCATTTGTTGGAGATCCATTTTAACATGGGTCATTGTTTTATGGAAATCTATTTTAATACGGATCACTATCTAGAGATTAATTTTGATATGAATTATTTGTTAGAGATCCATTTTAAAAAGGATCATTATTTTATGGGGGTTTATTTTAATACATATCATTATCTAAAGACCTATTTTAATACGAATTATTCGTTGGAGATCCATTTTAACACATATCATTGTTTTCCGGAGATTCATTTTAATATGGATCACTATCTAGAGATTAATTTTGATATGGATCATATGTTGGAGATCCATTTTAAAACGAATCATTATTTTCTAGGGATCCATTTTAATACAAATCATTATCTAAAGATCCATTTTAATACGGATCATTTGTTGGAGATCCATTTTAACATGGATCATTATTTTCTAGAGATCTGTTTTAATACAAATCACTATCTAGAGATCCAATTTAATATGGATCATTGTTTTCTACTATCTTTAAATGCATCAATCAATCTATTCATGCAAGTATAAATTTTGAAAGAAGAAATTCATTAAGACACAAATCATTCAACGTGGTATATATTTTTATTGATAATATTACCTCAAAATGGAATGCACCTTTTTTCACATTGGTAGGATTGGTCTGGGTGTTCAGAGCTCCTAGGTTGTCATGCGTTCTCAACATGATGTTCTTTCAGCTCAGTTGACTGTGCCATGCTCGATATGCACAATTCTAGAGTGCCACCATCTGCTCTTATGGTCTCTTACACTTGGATATGTTGACATGCTTGTAGTATCAGTTCTATGAAGGTTTGTGGTCTCTCTATAGTGAAAGCTCTGATCGCCACACTATGATCCAAATCTTCAATCTTGACTGCCTCCTTATTGAATTGTTCTACAAAATTCCTTAGGGTCTCCCCTTTATGCTTAACCCTTTGTACCACTACTGAGTGAGACTGACTAGGATTGTAAGGAAAACCTTACACAACTCAAGTCTCAATTTGTATAGAGATTTGTTGTGTGAATTTGGAAAACATGGCTTATAGATTTGTTAGGACTGCTGATCTCCCATTTATTAGGTTTACCAGCAATATCTACCTTAATCTACCTGGTCTCAAGATTGTTGATTTTCCATCTGCCAAGTCTATCAGTGAGATATACCTTACTGTACTTGATCTCAAGATTAAGGATCTTGCATTTACCAGGTCTACGAGTGAGATCTACCTTACTATACTTAGTCTCGAGACTGATGATCTCCCATTTGCCATCACCCAACGAGATCTACCTTACTATACTTGATCTCAAGACTAATGATCTCCTAGTTGCCATATCCCAGCAAGATCTACCTTACTGTACTTGATCTCAAGATTAATGATCTCCTAGTTACCAGGTCTACCAGCGAGATCTACCTTACTGTATTTTGTCTCAAGTCTGGTGATCTCCCATTTAAGTTCATTTATTTCCTTTTTCATTACTTGAATCTCCTAAACCACTAAGGTGAATTCTCTCGTGATAGAAAAAAGTCAGGTTGTATCATTTTTTGTAGTGCTTTTTTATTGCCTTTGTTCTTAAGTCTCCCATTGTAGAGTGAGGTGTTTGTTCCATATTCCTCCCTCTCTCATCTCCAGCTCCTTCCGCCATATCTATGGTCACCGCACCAATTGTAACATCTTCGACTTTCCCACATGTATTATTACATAAATTCCATTTGGACATATTTATTTTATATATGTCATCCACATGAAACACATGCATACATAGAGATTTTAGCTAGATGTGCTCACGAGGTAAACTTTCCACGAGTCGATTTATCGCAATAGGAGCAAATCGTACGTGTCTAGTTATAATTTAAATAAGGACACAATGTATTGAAAATTAATTAAAGTAAACAATTTGACTAAATAATATTTTGGCACTAAGTACATGTAAATATGTAGAGAAAATAATAATAATAATTAATTAAATTAATTAATTATTATTTAAAATTATTTAAAGGTCAGAAAAAAAAAGTTGAGTCGGCAACTTTGAGATAAAATGCTGTTTTGGCCTTTTTGTCAACCATCAGCCATTTTTCTTTTCCTCTCCATTTTTTTTCCCAATTTCTTCCTCAAGCTCAGCCAAATTGGTCTTCTGGTCAGTAAGTATTCCATGCCTTGTATTGATAATGATTTTATGTTGATTAGTTTTGAATTATGGGATGCCAAACAAGCTTGTAATCATATTTCTGGTCAGTATATTCTGTTTTGATGGCAGAAATTTAGGGTCCCAGTTTCTTTATGTTAAAGGCTGATTCTGAAGAAGTACAAAACACCAAACTTGTAGCTTTATGTCTTAGGTTTAAGGATATATAAATAGTTTTTCATAATTTAGTGTCTGTGGAAAGATATGGGCATCAGACTGGAACTCATTCCATTGAGGAACCTAGCTGAATTACTTTCTGTTTTGATTCTGTTTCTATATGATAGATTCCATATTTGAGGAAGCTCAAAACATAAAAGTTGTAGATATATGTGTTATCTAGTTTCATACCAAATTGCAGGACCAGATTATGGGCGGATGTTGAGTTATAGGCAAGAGAGTCATGCCTGTTCCATATTTATACTGCCTGCTTAGTGTCCTGGGCAGGTCCAATCAGTTGTTTGCCAATTTTAAGCTCCTTAAAGACTTAATCTGTAAATGGTCAAAAAAATAAAATTTATAGGTACACGTCTTAGCCAAATTTTGGAATAACTTTCACCTCAATATGTTATGTATGTTGTGAGTTATGGCCTTCATAAGTCAGACTGGTTCGGATGTCAACCCTGTTTCTGACCAGTCGAAAGTATCCCACCATACGAGGACTTTAGAGGCCGAATGGATGAAAGTTGTACATGAAAAATGTTCCATTTTGACATATCTATGTGTATACAATTTTTATTAAAATATGACTTACACGTTGTAAGATATGAAGAAGCAAATTTGGTAGCTCAAAACTGCCTAAGGTCAAAAACATGGCAGAGAACAGAACATGTTTATAAATTGCATAAAATATTCCAAAATGGTCCAATTGTTATGAAAATCAGATATGGTGTATCAATACATGTTAGCTTAATTAGAAACAAGAATTATACAAATTGGACTAGTATAGAAAAAGTTATAAGCTAGTGAACACATGAAGGTCACACTGCCTTTAGACCAAATCCTAGTTAGTGGTCCTTAAAATGCATATTTCAATTTGTTTAAGTTTCACTAAGTTTATTTAGCTACCAATTGACCAAGTATACATTCTATTAGGTCCACAACATATTGGAGAGCCTTAAGAAGGTGAAAGACAGTAAGTTAGAGACTTAGTAGCAAAAGAAATGTAAGTTTAATTATCAAACAATTTCTTTGGTATGTGCAATTATTACGTGTTATGTGTAATGTGATTATTACGTGCTACATGTAATGTGACTTGATTTGCTTTATTTGAATTACATGATTGCTATGATATGGTTAACAAGATTGTATTGAATGTAAAGTACATGTTTGGATTACATGTATATGTTTTCTTTATATAAGGCAAAAGTTGACTGAAATGTATAATGATTGTTGTAAATGCATATGCATATGGACTTAAAAAGGCATTGTGACTAGCTAAATGACATTGTAAAACAAAAGAAGAGGCCTATGGCCAAAAAAAATGTTCAAAAGCAAAAAAAAAAGGCCTATGGCCTAACAAATGTGCAAATGTTACAAATGATCAAGCTAGCTAGCAAATGCAAATGTTCACATGGAAACCCGGGACAACGTCTGTTTAGCCTAGTCACAATAAAAAGAAAATGACACAAGCATAAGTAAATGAAATGTTTATATGATTTAATATGATTTATATTCATACGATATTGATAAATAGAATGATAAGAAAAATGTGTACGAATGGCGATTATTACTTGTAACTGTGATTGGCTTGATACTTTAGAAAGCTTTTGATAATTATTCTCATTGAGTTACAATTCATCAAATTGCATCATCTTTCAGGCAAAGAAGAATAATTAGCTCATTTTGGAGGTGCATACCATATAGAAAACATGGATCACAGGTCATCGGCCGAGGCTCACCAATCTCTCTCCTTGCATTTCACATATATATAGGGACATGTCTTTTGTGTTTTGGACTGTATGTCTGTATATGTATAATATAGTGAATACACAGTGAGGTGATATATATATATATATGTATGTATATTACGTATATAGTCAAGCTATTATGTTTTGCTGAATTGCTAAATGCTACAGAGCGAAATATTATATGATTCAAAAAAAAATTTATCCTTCATTATAAACAGGACTCTGTCTTATTCTTATACAATATACGATAACATGATACAAGTATAAGTGATATTCATAGGTATAAGGTGTTACACCAATTGATAACACCAATCTTCGACCTACAAGACTGAAGGAGATTAGAATGGTGTATTAGGGCTGTTCCGGTACAACCACTTCGATGCTTAAGTTAGAAAGAGAGGAGGAAAATGTTAAAAGGAGATAAACGGAAGTTGAAGTGTATTGGGTTATTATTACTTACCCCTTATTTTAGTTGGGATATGTTATTTATACCTCTCTTCCTTAGTAAAGAAGTGATCTCATCAGTCATAGAGTAGTCTCATTAGCATAGTGTAGTCTTATCAATCACAATGGAGATTGATGGGGCATAATCTGGCTATATCAAATATCTAACACACTATGCTTAACCATGCTCTAATATGGCTATTTCTTGTGGCAGTGGTTTAGTAGGTACAAGCCTCTATTATATTTATGAGGGAAGTATCAATTTGTAAAAGCACCGGCAAATACTCCCTACTTAAAAAGGATGTTAGGATCTTTTAGGTTGCAATAGGCAGTAACATTTTGCCAATGTTAACTCTCACCTTTATCCAAATTGCAACAATCTAGAAAGCTTTCCACGCACCCTACAATAGTACAAATCATGTCATAGGTGAAGATCAGATAGGTTTGTTTTATAAAAAATAGACATATAAAGTCAACGCGGTAATATTTTTGTAAATAAAATAACAATATTTAGGTCAAATGCAACTGTTTTAAGAAAAATAAACGCATCTTCAGATAAGTCTATTTAATAAAAAACAGTCACATCATAACTAAATGTAATAATAATTTTAATAAAATAAAATAGTAAAAATCGGATACGACTGTTATTCATAAAAACATTCACATCAGACATAAAATTAATAAATTATTGATATAATCAAAATTAATTAAATAACTTAGAATGATTGAAATTTATATTTATTTTATTAGATTATACGTCTATATTTAAAACATTGAGTATATTTCATTTATTATAATTTTAATATAAATTATAGAATATTTTTATTATTATATATAGATAATAAAATATATTAAATATCTGAAAATTATGAAAAATATTAGAGGGCAAGCTTGGACACATATGTTTTGAGGCATAGTTGACACGCCTATGTAGACGGCGCCGTTTCTTTTCATATATAATTTTCATAATTTTTAGATATTTAATACATTTTAATATATTAGATGCAACTGTTTTTTAGAAAATAGACTTATCAGAGTGCTAGAAAACAACATCGTGTAGGATGAGAGACACAATGTCTTTTAGGATGGGGGATAGGAGCTGGCTGTTGAATGGCCATACGTGTCTGTTCGGCTCAAGGTCCGGACGCATTTGTCGAGCTCATGATAGATGTGTTGGTTCAAAGGCTACATTGGTTATATCCCAAAAGTTTTGATGATTATAAACTATGACATATCCTTTAGAATTCGTTACTTTATTCTTTCAATTTCATATTTAAATATGCAATATGGAGAAGACATATAATACTTAAGAAAAAAAGCATATGTATAGCAACAAAGTATACCAGGATCAATTTGTAAAGCCATTATGTTGTGTGTCAAAAGTGAAGCTCAAATATGTTAAAAAATATTGGAATTAAAATGCTTTTTATCTGTTAAAAACCTAGTATTCTAATAGTATGCTAATTATGCACTGACAGGTTTTGCTAGAAGATAAAATAATGACTAGTTGTTGTTAAAGAGATTTTTATCTCTACTGGCTAGTTTTCTATTTTAAAACTATAAATACATAATGGAAAGATGTTTTGAATGTTACAATATTCATCAAAGAAAATTGCTCTTCATCTCCTACAAAGTTTTTCCTTCCACAAGAGGTTCATATTTGATATTCTCTTCACTTTGGCTCTTAGCTTCTATTGTAATATTCAAATTCATGTTTGATTAAAGTGTATTTGAGCTGTAAGTTTTCAAGTAAAGCTATAAAACTTGTTTTAGGTTGGTTAGCACTTAGGATTTCAAGTTAATCAAGTGTTTGTCATGTTTTACTTTGTAAAAACTTGAGGTTTTTAATTGCATATTTAAAACCTAGCTCAGTTTAAGTTTATAATTGGCTTAACTCTTGCCTTTGAAAAGAGTTATTAGTGGAGTGAAACTCTCAAGATTGAATCTTGAGGAGTAGATGTAGGCTAAAAAAGTCGAACTACTATAAATCAAGTGTTTTCAACTCTTCTTCTCCATATCAGCTTTAAATCTCTGTTTCTTGATTACATAACATCTTTCAAATTTGATTTTGATTGAAAAAGGGTTGACAAAATTAGTTTTGCATAAATCTCTAAGTGCTTAAAGTTAGATTTCAAGTTGTTATTTTAAATAAAAGATGCGATTTATTTAACAAAATATTTTTGAGATAGAAAAACTCCTATGGTTTTAAGTTTCTATTTTGAAAGAAAGAAAATTCATTTTATCTTTAAAAATCATTAGTTGTGCAAATTAGAATTCTAATAGCATACTTTGGAAATGTGAGTCATTTTTACAAGGGCGAAAAATTCTTGAAATTTCAATTCACACCCCCCTCCCCTTTTGAGCTATTTTGGAACCTATATTTGGTATCATAGCCTATCTCCCTTCACTTAAGGCTTCATATCCTTAGAGAGATCTAAAAATATGGTTTCAACTTTAAACAATGTTATTTTCCCACCCATTACCACTCCATTTCAAAAAGGTCTATCTATCACATGACCTCCTCTCTTTTCTGGAAGAAATTATCTTTATTGGAAATCAAAAATGTGTCATTTCTTACTATTTAATGACTTAGACTATTGGGAATCAGTTTTAGAAGGCTATGAGCTTTTTGTTTTATGGGCAGGATACGAATAAGTCATTAGATCAAAGAGATGACAAAAGATGAAAAGCAAGCAACTACAACGAACTCTAAAGCTATGAGCTTTTTATTTTGTGGGCTAGATATGAATGAGTTCAACCGAGTATCCAGATGTGACATGGCAAAAGAAATATGAGATAAATTAGAGACAACTTATGAAGGAACTAAAGAAGTAAAAGATTCAAGGCTTCATATGGTAATGAATGATTATGAAACGTTTCAAATGAAGCAAGATGAAAGCATTTTAGAAGCAAGTGACAGATTTATGAACATCACAAATGCTCTCACAGCTCTTAAAGAACCTATTAGTGAAGTTTATCAAGTCAAAAAGTTTCTAAGATCTTTGACACCAAGATGGGAATCAAAAGTGGCAATTTTGCTGGACAAAAAGATTCACAACATGTCATATGATGAGGTAATTGACTCCTTATTATCACATAAAATGCTAATGAATTGTCAAATTGTTGATGTAGATAAAAAGAAAGAGAAAAGCAAAGAAATTACAAAGGAGGATAGTAGCAGCTCAAGTTCAAGTGATGAAGAGCTAGAAAGGATGGCAAGAAGATTTAAAGAGATGCTCAACAAAGGAGGAAGAAAGTCTTATAAGAAGAACAAAAACAAAAGGAAATCTAGAAAATCATAAAAGCATCAGAATACTCAGAATAACAATAATGTTGTGTGCTATGAATGCAACCAACCTGGGCACATTAAACCAAAGTGTCCAAAGTAAAATCACAAAGGAAAGAAATACAAGAAAAGAGTCATGGTTGCAACATAGATTAATAGCGAAGAATCAAGCTCAAGCTCAACCAAATCAGATGAAAATGAAACTGCAAATATGACATTGATGGTCGACATAAAAGATGCTAATCAATTAGAAACGTTGGAGCTTGGTATTGACCAAAACTCAGAAGTAAGTGCTTTAATTCTTCTAGTGATGATGATTTATTGAGATGCTTTAAAGCTTTACATTATAAGTATGGCAAGCTAAAGAAAAAAGTATTTTGTTCTTGATAATATGTATGTTGATCTAAAAAATACACATGATAGTTATATGAAGGAAGTAGATAAATACATAGATAATGAGTTTAAGGCTGTTAATCTTTACAACGATGTTGCAAGAGAAAATGTTTCACTACATAAAGAAGTTGATAAAATGAAAAAAGAAATTGAAATGTTACAATATGATAAATGTGTGTTATATGAAGAGATCATATACCATGAAACTATAGTTGTTCGGTTTGGTAAGAAAAGAAGAGTAGTTATGAATGGTTGTATGCAATTTATGAAAGATGATACATATTTGATAGAATTGTTTCACATATCTTTCCTCATATTACATGTTATTATTGTAACAAAAAAGGGCATACATCATAATATTGTTTCTTGAGAAAGGATGTTAATGCTAAAAAAGTTTGGGTTGTAAAAGAAAAATATCATTTGCAAACAAGTCATAAGAAGATGAATATTCTATCCATTTAACTAACAACTAAGGACCCATAGTAAAATGCGTGCCAAAATGAATTTGATTTATTAAAAGGGCACCTCAAGCATGATATGGTGATATTTGAACAATGGTTGCTCATGATATATGATACTGGCTCAAAGCTAAAATCAAAAGAGAGATTTTGCAAGTAACTATCATCACTTGAGGTATTTTTGATACATGTATTTAATTTATTTATGATGAAACTATGTGAGAATTGTGAAATTTTTGTTGAATTCATATAATGCATAAGAATAATTTATAAATAACCATTAGAATATTATTAGAATACTTGGTTGTCTAATACTCTGTGCTAATAATGTTCTTGAGTCTATATGCTGTAATTATTTAATTTGAGGTTTAATAAATTTATTTTCTATTTATCTTCTTAAATTTTGAAAACAAAAGTCAGAATTTTAATTTAAAAGAAAAGATTTATTTAGAGAAGTAAAAGGCATAAAAGTTTTATTTAATTTTTAAACCAAAGTAGGAGTATTTCGAAATTCAAAATTCATTGGAACTTGAATCATTCAGCCAACCACTCCTCTTAATTTCAAAATTTATTTTTAACTCTCTCAAGCTAAATCCTTATTTCTCCTAAACACAAACCCATAACCTCTAATTTACGAAAATTGTAGTCAGAAACACAATCTCCACTAATTGAACCCCAACTGATTTCATCTCTTTAATTAAAATCAAATCTCAATTTTTCGTCCATCCATTTATCATCCATTGGCGATTTTTCAATTACTCAAAGTCAGACCTGCAATCTTTGATGTTACAATCTTTTCAGCTGTCAGGGTTAGGGATTAGAGTGGATTTCTCTTCTTTAAGCAATTTCATTATTCCCCAAAACCCATAGCCGCAAATTATTCTTAATCACATACAGCAAATTCCTCTTCGAAGATAGACGTGTGATCTCTATTTTCCTGGCCCTCAAATCTCCACATTGGCAAAATCAATTGTGTTCATTTCATTGTCTCCAATTACCTTTAACCATACTTAACAAATCAATCATCAACATCGTCTGTGAATTCAAACCACGATTTTTCTCCAAATCTTCATATCTCTTCTCTATGGCCCGAACTAAGGCATAAGCTCGAAGATTAAACCCTTCTATTTCAATGCATAAATCATATGCTCAGTTCTCACTTACTGACTCGAGAAATGTCCCGGACGGTGAAGACAAACCCAAACTCAGTAAGTCCTATAGCAAGTCATCTCAATATAGTGATAATGCTACAAATGAAAATCTAGATAGAGAAACTGAGCCAAACAGTGAATCGGCTCCACCCAATAAGATACCCTTCTCCAAATCTAATCTCAATCGAGTAATCGCTCTTCCATCTGATTTTATAATTACCAAAGCTGTGGATTGTGCATTTTCGGAGTTAGAGTTTCCTGAGATATGGCAATGCATTAAGTATCAAAAGTGGATGCTATGTTTAAAATTAGGGAAAAGGTATACCCAAATTTGGTTAGGGAATTTTTTTAAAAAAATAGAGAAAGTGTTGATGAAAATTGCATAGCTATTATGATGAATGGAGAATTATTCACACTCACCTTGATATATTTTGTGCTTATTGATCTTGGACTCTGAAACTATGGTATTTAGCTCCTTTTTGATACATAAAGATGAATTGGTGTTTGAACATTTAAGCTTAAATGTTGAACACTTTTAAATTGAAATGTCAAAAAGCTTGGATGCTTGAGAGATTTTGAAATATAATTATGGCAGGATGAATGTTTGAAGTCTTTCAAATTAAATTCATATGGTGCATATAGTTGAAATCTGAAATTATATGTTGGATGGCTCAAAATTCTTTTTTAAAAGTGAGTATATTTGAGATTTGAATGATGATATGGTGGAACGGAATTTTGATAACTCTTTGTGATGCATATTGAATATTTGGGTTTGGACTATTATTTGATTATGTAATTGCGCAAATTGTTCTAAGACAAATTTTGGACAGATTTTATGAGAAGTTTTCTAGATATTTGAATATAATGTGAAGTTATTCTATTTGTGGTATATATGTGCAATAATATGTTGGTTGTTTGAAATGAAAAATGTCGTGCAATGGTTGAATTTACTATGTGCTAGTTACAATGGACATATTATTAAACTTTTGAGTTGTAATACATTGATGACAAGTTTGCATAAGTTGTATGCGGAATATGGATTAAATTGGCTTAATTTTCTTATGATGATGATAAATATTGTTGATAACATATTGGATTTATATAGTAAATAAATAGAACTTTGATTAGACTGAATCTATGATTTAGATGTACATATAATGAGTTTATTTTGATTGCATACCCTTTTATGATTGATGATAAAAAGGGGGAGAAAAATATGAATTGTGATTTTGATAATTATATGAATTATGATTATGATATGCTAATATATGATAAAAATGGGAAGAAATATGTGATTTAAGAATACATGCTTTTTAGGAATAAAGCTGAATTCTAACATAATGCTTCTTGCTTTATCAGTAGTATTTTGATAAAATTTAGATTCTTATATTTTTATGAAAGAACATATATTTTGAGGATATCTTGCTGAAATATTTTTTACACCCCCATGCATGGATTAAGGGAGAGATTTTTCTTGAGCTAACCACGAACAAATTCTAAGTATTGCAATCAAGATTTTTTCATTTTCAAAAAGGGGGAGAATGTTGGTTCAAAGGCTACATTGGTTATGTCCCAAAAGTTTTGATGATTATAAACCATGACATATCCTTTAGAATTTGTTGCTTTATTATTTCAATTTTAGATTTAAATATGCAATATAAAGAAGACATAATACTCAAGAAAAGAAGCATATGTATAGCAACAAAGTATATTATGATCAATTTGTAAAGTCATTGTGGTGTATGTCAAAAGTGAAGCTCAAATATATTAAAAAATATTGGAATTAAAATATTTTTTATCTGTTAGAAACCTAGTATTCTAATAGTATGCTAATTGTACACTGACAGCTTTTACTGGAAGACAAAATAGCGAATAGTTGTTGTTAAAGTGATTTTTATTTCTACTGGCTAGTTTTCTATTCTAAAACTATAAATACATGACGGAAAAATGTTTTGAATGTTGGAAAACACAATATTTATCAAAAAAAATTGTTTTTCATCTCATTCAAAGTTTTTATTTCCACTTGAGCTTCACATTTGACATTCTCTTCACTTTAGCTCTTAGCTTCTGTTGTAATCTTCAAATTCATGCTTGATTAAAGTATATTTGAGTTGTAAGTTTTTTAAGTAGAGCTATAAAATTTGTTTTGGATTGGTTAGTACCTAGGGTTTCAAACTAATTAAGTGTTTGTCAAGTTTTACTTTGCTAAAACTTGAGATTGCTAAGGGAGAGCTTAAATTTAGCTTAGTTTAAATATGTAATTGGATTAACTCTTGCCCTTGAAAAAAGTTATTTATGAAGTGAAACTCTCAAAATTAAATCTTGAGGAGTAGATGTAGGCTAAGAAAGCCGAACTACTATAAATCAAGTGTGTTCAACTCATCTTCTCTATCTCAGCTTTAAATCTTTGTTTCTTGATAGCATAACATCTTTCAAATCTGATTTTGATTGAAAAAGGATTGAAAAAAAATTAGTTTTGCATAAATTTCCAAGTGCTCAAAATTAGATTTCAAGTTGTTATTTTAAATAAAAGAGGTGATTTATTTAACAAAATATTTTCGAGATAGAAAAACTCCTCTAGTTTTAAGTTTTTGTTTTAAAAGAAAGAAAATTCATTTTATCTTTAAAAATCATCAATTGTCCACATTAGAATTCTAATAGTATACTATTAGCATACTTTGGAAAAATTGAGTCATTTTTACAAGGGTGAAAAATAGTATAATAAAATAACAATATAATAATAGTGAAGTATATAATTATAATGAAATTAATAAATATTAAACTAATATAAAATTTATTTAAATTAAACTTTAATATAATGAAATTTATTATATATTCAATTATATAATTTGAAGGTTTAACTATAATAAAATTTAATTAATAAACTTATATAGAATTAATCTATATTAAATTTATTTAAATAATAAATTATAATCATCTATAATTAATAATTACATAATTAAAAATTTCACTTAAATAAAAAATGTAATAGACTTTAATAAAATTAATTTAATTATTTATTATACTGATTAATTTAATTATGTATTGATGTTAAATTTTGCTTTGATTTCACTTGTATTGATTAATATTATATTTAAACAGTCTAGATACTCATGCAAGATTTATTCATTAGGAATAAGTCTTGAATAGTCCTCGGTTTGAGATTGTTCTTAAACATCGAATCTCACTTAGGATATGGATGCATAAATGGTTTTTTGTTTCAAAAAAATCTTGGTGTCATTTTTCTAATGTTCTCTAAGTACATATGTGAATGGATTATTCTATTCACTTAGAGAACTAAGGGGAAATGCTACCGGATTTTTTTGGGATTGGAAGCTGGATATGCTTTCACTAGTGAGATTTGATGTTTGAGGATGGGTTAGGTTAGAGTGATAAGGACCCAAAAAACCAATATTTACCGTGATTTGAAGCAATATGGTTTTCTTAAATTTTATTTATTTCAGTGGTTAGATATGGATCGAAGTTGGATATATGGTAGACGGAATACAGTTGAATTTGTAAATAGAGTTGAAGAATTTATTAGAACTGTAATCTGAGGAAGAAAGAATCAATGATTGCATGTCTATATGTTGACTGTATCAACATGAGAACATATCAGGATATTCATATAGTGAAAACTCATATTATACGACGTGATTTTAAGGGAGGTCATATATAATATATATGGCATGGCGAGAGTGTATTGACTGGAACAAGCTTTAATTTTGAAAGTTAGGAAAAAAATTATCTTAACGATAAAGGGAATGATATGAACAATGATTGATTGGACGATATGATACATGATATTGGAAATTTTATGAAAAGGCTGAAGACTTAAGAGATTATGATTGGGTGCTGAGAAGCCTTTGTATCCCGGTTGCACTAAGTTCACAAAATTGGCAGTCGTGTTGAAACTATGCAATATGAAAGCCACAAATGGATGGAGCGATAAGAGTTTCAGGACATTATTAGAGCTTTTACATGAGATGTTTCAAGAGAAAAATGAGCTTCCCAAGTCAACCTACAAGGCTAAGAAAATGTTGTGTCCAATGGGTATGGATTATAAGAAGATACATGCTTATCTGAACGATTGTATATTGTACCGAAATGAGTATAAGGACTTGCATGAGTATTCTAGGTATGAGGCGTCGTGTTTCAAGCATGGAAAAGTATCTTCTGAGGTTAAGAAAGGGTCTCCAGCTAAGGTATTGTGATATTTACCAATAATACCAACAATCAAACATCTATTTGCAAATGCAAAAGATGTAAAGAACTTGAAGTGGCATATGGAAGGCAGGAAACAAGATGACAAACTTAGACATCCTACAAATTCTCTGCAGTGGAGAATAATTGACTCTACATTTCCTGAATTTGGTAGTGAAGTGACAAACTTACGGCTTAAACTGTGCGTGAATGGAATAAATCCCTATGGCACACTGAGCAGTTAATATAACACATGACTAGTTCTCTTTGTAATTTACAATATGCCTCCTTAGTTAACTATGAAGCACAAGTATATAATATTATTGATGCTAATATCGGGGCGTAAACAACCGGAAAATGATATTGATGTTTATCTTACACCACTCTTAATGATTTGGAACTATTATGGAATAAATGTATACCGGTGTATGATGCTTATACTGAGAGCATGTTTACCTTTCATGCTATGATATTTTGCACTGTAAATTATTTTCCTGCTTACAGTAACTTGTCTGGATACACAATGAAAGATGCAAAAGCGTGTCTAATTTGTGAAGAAAACACAATGGACCAAAGGTTAAATCATTGCAAGAACAATATATATATATGAGTCACCAGACCTTTTTGCCTCCTAACCACCCTTACCGTAGGAAAAAAAAAGTCTTTCAATGGACAAACAGAAATGTGAGCAACTCGATTTCCTTTAGCTGGAAATCAGGTATATGAGCGTGTTAAGCAAATTGAAAATGTATTTGGCAAACCTAATAAGAATGTTCAAAAGGGTCCATGGAAGAAAAGATTTGTGTTCTGAGATCTTCTATACTGGGAACATTTGCTTGTTCGACATTGTATTGATGTTATACATATAGAAAAAAATGTTTGTGATTCTGTAATAGGACACTATTGAACATATAAGGAAAAACAAAAGATGGTATAAAGGTGAGAAAAGACATGGTCGAAATGGGCATACAGATGGAGTTAGCACCGCAGGATAATGGAAAACGGACATATCTTCCTCCGGCTTGTTATATATTATTTAGAAATGAGAAATGAAGTTTCTGTGAATGTCTTTATGGAATTAAGGTTCCACATGGATATTCATCAAATGTAAAAAGTCTTGTGTTGTTTACACTAAACGTCAAAATGAGAAGAGCATAATGCAAAATAGCAAAATTACTTTGATAGCTTCATCAAGAGAATTTGTTAGTGCTAAAAACACTATTTCAATCGATTCTACAATGTCATATTATGGTGTAATTGAAAATATTTGGGAACTAGACTATAAGAAATTCGGTATTTCTCTATTCAAGTGTAAATGGATTGAAAACAGGTGTGGTGTTCAAGTAGATGAGCAAGGTTTCACGTTGGTCGATTTTAATTGGTTGGATTATGAAGATGATCCTTTCATACTTGCTTTATTAGCCAAATAAGTATTTTTATTATCGATCCAAATGATAACAAGTGGTCAATTGTTTTTAAAGTTAAAAGGTACATTGTTAATATTGATGATGTAGTAGATAAAAAAGAGTATGATCAATTCGATGAGACTCCTCTATTTTCTATTGGGCTACCTATGCCAATTGGTGATGACATTTTATATACAAATTACATGCGTGTTGATCATACTGAAGACTTATGGATAGAAAATCCAAAATAATTGATTCAAGTTTGGTCAAATACGGTTTATACTGAAATTGATAAGTTAATTGATGCAAATAAACTGAATTGAGTGTGTACTAATGAATGTCAAATGAATTGTTTTTAAATGAAATTGATAAGTTAATTGATGCAAATAAACTTAATTGAGTGGGTACTGATGATTGTCATATGAATTGCTTTTAAATAAAATTGATAAATTAATTGATGCAAATAAACTGAATGGAGTGAGTATTGATGATTATCAAATGAATTGCTTTTAAATGAAATTAATGAGTTAATTGATTCAAATTAATTGCATTTAAATTGTATTATAATAACATATTTTTTTGTTATATTTTTTTTTTGCAGGAAATTATGTCTTCAGCAGACGATGACTATCACACAAGCAAAAAGAAGGAAAAAGGTGGTGCAAAATGTAAAAAATTACTTAAGAAAAGAGAAGAAAATTTGGCAATAGAATTTGATGGAGATGGAAACCCTCTTGAATCAAATGCAGATGCATACAAATCTTATCTTAGACTTGTGACACTTTCAAAAGTCAAGATCACGATGCCAATATGGAACAAAATTGATAAGGGCCTTTAAGATATAATATGGGAGAATATCAAGGTAAATTTTAAATGAAAACATATTATATTTAAGCATTGCATCCATTATGTACCATGTAAATGAGACTAAATAAGGACTTTAAATGTAAATAATACTAATAACTTTTAAATATTTGTTTGCAGGAGACTTTTACTGTAGAAGGTACTTTGGATGTGAAGAAGAAAATATTGAAAAATGCAGGAAAGCGGTGGAAATATTTAAAATACCAACTCACCATAAAATACATAATGATAGTTGATAATCCCCAGCAGTTATCCCCATTAGGAAAGTATGACTATTTAACTATTGAGGATTATGAGGAATTCGAAAGAGCATATGAAAATGAATAATTTAAGGTACAAATTTTTTTAAGCAAATGTTAGTGTTTTATGCGAATTAGTAATTAATAATGATTTCAAATTATTAAATGAACATTTTATTATGTTTTATGCAATTTGATAATATTGATGTCTTTATATTTTATATATTTCTTAACAATAAAAATGGGTGGTAGTAAAAACTAAAAAAGAGAAGGATGTTCATCCCTATTGTTCGAGTCGAAAGAGCTATGCAGGTAAAAGGCTGGAATGAATCGTTGAAGATCCCGTTGCTTCTTTCTCCTCTATGACAACGATGCACTCTGATATCACATTATCATATGATTGGAGTCTTGACTGGGTACGAGCCAGAATAAAAAAAACATATCAAGAAAATTATGTAATTCCACTCGAAGAGACGAGATAGGTGGCAAAAAAAATGGTATATATAAATTATTAAGAAAATCTAAATATCAAACACTTTCATTTTGCTAAGATTGGTTTTGATAATTTATTATTTTTAATAGGAGTCATTACGAGAGAAGGTAAATCAGTGAGTATGGGTACCAGAGGGGCAGGATGATATATTGAACCGTACAGTTGGGAAGCCTGAACATTCTGACTCTGTTCATGGTGTAGGCAGTGGGGTCACTTTATCCAGTTTTTTGGTAAACAAATCAGGAAGAAAAAATCTATCTCAATCTCATAGGAAGAAATGACAGTATTGAGAGAGAAAGTAGCTTTTCAAGTAAGTTCGCAATTATGGGTTGAATTTGCTCAGTAGATAGCTAAATTAAAGGCCATTATGATAATGCAGTATGAGACTACCAGTAAGTCTGCTCAATTTATACTTGAGGTGGAGGTAAAGGCAGGTCCCTCACCTGGTATCCATAGGCCTAGCAGCTGCCACTCTATTGATTCATCATTTCCAATTAGAGATATATAGGTAAAAGTTATGAATTTTATTCATTTCTCCTTACATGCAAATTCAATTTCCATTTACACACACTTATATTTACACTTAGTGTATGACTTAATAGTACACAACATTGGGTTTTGATAATTATACAGATATCTTGGCTTTACCACCTTGTAATTGATCATGATGGACAGACAATCATAGTGGCAAAGGTTACGATTCATTCAAATATTCTAAGTGCATTACTGTACGGCATTCCGATGGCCCCAAATAACTTAAGGGTGTCTGTGAACTCCCTTTTAATAAGTATGAATAAGAACCATTTCCTGCGCCTACAAGCCAGTTCCAAACTATCAATCAGGCACATGGTAGTTTTATTCCATGGCCACGACATCTCGTCGTCTATAGGGAGGTATGCATTAATACTTCTATATCTCACTCCCTAATTCTTTAATAAATAGTATTATCACTTTATTATACTTACTTCGTAGTACATTGTAATAATATACTATCAATTGATAGACAACTATAATTCAACTTTCAAAGAAAACACAATTTGATCAAGGTAGCAGTTTTACCAAAGAATCAGCTACAAAGCCATTGGTTGAATCAAGAATTTTATCAAATTTGACTGGTCACATACTCAGCTTGCATGACTTTGTTTTCGACCTAAATGAGGGGTACACATTTCAAATTGCTCTTCTCCAATGGTTATTTTGTTGTCCACAAGGCACAAACAATGAAGTTTTTATCAGCCAATAAGACATCTCTCAACTCCTTTCCATTCAATGGCTCAATATGTCGGTCATCAAAATTTTTATATTGTAAGTGATTATAGTAATATATAGTTAAAAATGGTAATTATTGCACTACTATATATAATGCAGTTTCAACTTATGTTAATTTTATGCTTTATATATATGACTTTACAGCCAATTATCTGCACTGATTGATTTTCTCTGTTTAAGTTATTTAAATAGGATACGTATAAAGGATAAGAAATCGGTGTAGAATTATATGGTAGAAGCTTTGCAGACACAGATAGATAAGAATTTCATTTTAGTACTATATATTCGAAAGTAAGCTCAATTTTAGCATTAAAATATTTGTATTATATTTTATCATGACATTTTTATTAATTTAATACTCTTTTGTATATCTACAGTCAATACTAGATGTTGATTGTTATTAACTGTGCATAGAGTGAGGTATACTTTATGAATCATCTCAACAACTCCAACAGACAATTACCTATTAATATGTAAGTTATCATACTTGCACTCATATCATGTTCTAAATTTTGTTGTATATTGATTGTATGTTTTAATATATAAATTTATTTTTCAGGGTATATAGATTATATCGATATACTGCTAGAAGAGGTGCATCAAACTCCTTATATTAGAATTTCATCAACGTAAAAATTTTATCATTTTTATATAAACTATTTAGATTTGAATTTTATATTCCACTTTATCCTCGTATCAACTTTTATAATTATTGTTTTTGTACTTTTGTAAGTGCTCAAAACAATCTGAAAGTGTTGAATGTAGTTACTTTATACTCAGATATATGTATAATACAGTAGCCCATCATAACATGGATATTCAATTGCTCACAGTATTATTATTTCTAACACATATATGCAATTTATTATACTTTATACTCATATCAACATTATAATTCCTTTAATATTTTCTATTTTGTATTTCATTTATTTTGTAGACAACTTTTAAGAAAGAATTATATACTAAGACACAAATTGATGAAGTTTGGGATATGTAGTGTGACTTTTTTGCTTGTGAGTGTATATAAATTTAATTCAAATTTTAATTTTTTTAAGTGTTTCAAGATTGAGAACATTGTATTACAATTTTCCATAAATTTAATTCTTTCATTATGCATATGTACAATGATTATTGTTTATGAAATATTGAATTTAAGTTGATATTGATTAATTGTTAGCCTTGTAGGCTTGAAGTTGTAGTAATTGAATTTAGAATCATTAATTGATAAATTGTAGTATAGATATTTAAAAGCCTATAATAGCTTTAGTTGTAGTAATTGAATTTAGATATAATTGTAGTAATTGAAGTTTAACTTAGAAGTTTGATATTGTGAATGGTTGTTAGTTGAATTTATAGTTATCTCGTATATGCAAAAAAATTAACAAATATTAAAAAAAAAAAATCAAATAAGTCTCTTATACCATAAAATAAATTTATAAAATGCAGTCAGATAAGTCTGTTTTGAGTAAAAACAGACTTATATGATCATACTCAGATAAGTCTGTTTTTAGTAAGAACAGACTTATAAATCAGATCAAATGCGTCTGTGAAGTGCGACGGTTTTTACTTAAAATAAACTTATATGACATAATTGGATACGACTGTTTAACAGTCTCATAAGATTCACTTTTCAGATATGTTATAAACAGACATATAAAAAGAAAATATATCTGAAAAGTGAATAAACAGACGCATCTACCTGTTTTCTTTTTATATGTCTGTTTATAAACAGATGCATCTGCCCAACAAAACAGTCAAAAAAACTCTTTTTTGTACCGGTGCTATAACCCCTCCCTGCCCTGTTCTCTTTCAAACACTCCATCTTCCAACACCGGAATTGGCGTCCAGTCGACAATAAATAACACGATGCTCCTAGTATCTGTACTATGATTCTTTCTTTTTTTTCATTAAATTAACAGATTAATTAATATACAATTAATTATAACGTAGATAGATAGATTACATGACTAGCAACCTTGTACAGCAGGAGATCGATTGTAGGCAGCTCCAGCCCAGGCGGATTTGGCCATAAAGCCAGTGCTTTTTACAATTCGTTGATGCATATGCAAAGGGAACATAAGAAAGATTCTTGGCACACATTGTATCAGAAGAATGAGAGACAGTGTGTTGTTTGCATGATCCGCTCTGCTATTTCTGGTGGCTGGAATTACAACCCAAATCACAATCTGCATTAATTAATTTGTGATTAAATTAATTTATTAGGTCAATCCCATTAATACGCATGCACCTGAGAGAGTGTGGAAGCGTAGCTGCCAAATCAATGACGAAATCGGACCTGAAATAGCGCCTAGAAATTTGGTGAGCTTCCATAACCAGTTCACCTCGTCCAAAAACCCGAGAACTTGGAGCAACGAATGTTGTTCGAAACTTGGGGAGAATATGTAGCAAGAAGAACATATGTCGGCAATAGACCTGAAATAGGTTATCAAGAAGGCAAGGTCATTGTCATTGGTTAAACAAACACCATCGGGATCCGCATACGGAAGGGAAAAAAACAACGGATCGATTAAGAGGGCAATGATAGAAGTGCCAATGAACACGTAGTTCCAATACGTAACAGTGTCGCTGTCTGGATCGAGGATTTGGTAGTGCCATAAAATGTGGAGAGGGTGCCCATCTCATGCACTGCTGCTGCCGGACGGAGAGGTCAGGTAATCACGGAGGCGCCGCAAATGGCGAAACTAGGAATTAATTGGGTTAATAAGCATGAATCTATTCATCTTCCATGCATGGTGTTATGTTTTTGGTTGGAAACTAATCGATGCTAAATAATAATAATAATAATAATAATAATAATAATAATAATATTTAGTTGAATACACTAGTTAATTCATTTAATTTTAGAAATACATTAGAAAGTCCCTTAAATTGATTCCAATAACTAAAAAATCTTGTTACTTTTGAATAAAATATTCTAGCAGTAAACTAAAATATTCTGTTAGTCAACTAAAAATATCTAAAATATTATTATTTATTTTTTCAATAAATTTGACATTTTGTTCATTTAAAAAATATAATATTAAATAAATAACAAATTTGATATTTTAGTAGAAAGTTGATGACATTAAAATTATTTTTGATATTTTTTTGGTATTTTTTAAGACAAAAAAAATGACAAATTTGATATTTTGTTTATATGTAATAGAAAAATTAACCGAACGACTATTTAGTGGATTAAATTAAACATAAGAGACTTCATAATATATTTAAAAAAATAGAATGACCAACTAGTGTATTCAACCAAATCTCATGAAGATTACAGTAATTTACCCTAATAACTTCATTCATGGATTTTTCAAAAAATAAAATAATTATCAATTCATTAATATTTTTAGTTATAGGGATCTATTTTTGGAAATATATTATAAAGTCTCTCATATTTGGTTTATTACACTCTATAGTTTTTTCGTTAATTTTTTTCATTACATATCAATAAAATGTCAAATTTGCCCTTCTTTTTTTATCTTAAAAAATACCAAAAAAATATCAAAAAATCTTTAGTGTTTTCAACTTGATACCAAAATGTCAAATTTGTTATTTTTTTAATATTGTATTTTTTAAATTAATAAAATTTCAAATTTATAAAAATATAGAATATTCTATTCAAAAGTAACAGAACTAATATATTAATTTATTAATACACTTCTCAAGTTTGAACGAATACACTAGTTAGTTCATTTACTTTTAGAAATATATTATAAAGTTTTTCATATTTGTTTTATAACATATGGTAAAAGTGTGAGTGATTTTGAAAATTTTCACCAAAATCATCGTCATCGTCAAGATGACAAAAGGTAAAAGGTTTTAAATAAGCATGCAAAAACACGTATGTGTTTGATGCTGCCTGTATTAAATTATAAAAAGGTGTTAATTAATAAATGTTTTTGATTGCGTTCAATAATTAATATGGTAATCACCAATTGAAATAACAAATACATATATATTATGAAATATTGGTATTCAATATAAAATTACATATGTTAGAAAATTTTGTTATATCATGCGAATTTTATTATTAATTTTAATTTTAACTAGTTAGTTATCTTCGCGTTGGACTATAAAAATTTAGATTAAAAAATAAATACATAATATGTAAATAAATTGTCATCTAACAAATAATTAAGTATAAAACTTATTAATATAAACATACATACTATACATATAAATACATAATACGTAAATAAATTGTCATCTAACAAATAATTAAGTATAAAACTTATTAATATAAACATACATACTATACATATGCTTTACATAATGTTATATTAAATTTTTTTATAATACATAAATATTGTTAAAATTATATGATAATATATATCTGCATAATTAAAATTAAGTTATGAGGTTTTGGGGTTTAAAATTGAAGAATTTAGATTCAAAGTCCGGTTTTATGGAGAAAGAGAAATTTTGAGGACTCAATGGATGTTTGACATCAAATTTATATTAATCAAAATTTATCTAATAAAATAAGTTTAATCAACTTTAAATCTTTTATATATGCATGTCACTTGTTAGCCATGCATTTAAAACCCATTCTTCATTGTCATATAAAAAAAATAAATTAATTCATTTTTTTTCCCATTCAAATTAATGTGCCATTTGACCGAAATTCTTAAGTTTTCATTTTCTTTTCCACCCGAAATCTGGATCGATTTCTTTTTTTCACTTGCATTCATTCTTAAGCAAACACTAATCTAAGCCTAATGCTTTTGGGTATGGATTAAGGAATAAGGAGTCCTTTTTTGTCATCTTTTTAGTGAAATCAAAGTGACCATGCAAGGAAAAAGAAGTCCATTAGTTAGTTCAAGGCTTGATCAGGCATCCGAAATCTTTGCATGTAGCAATAGGATGAAGAGGGGGCTTTGCATGTGTAGTTGAAATGGAGGTTGTTGCAAAGGTGAGCTTGAATTCCATTTTTGGTTGTGGGGTTTAATTTTCAAGTTCTCGATTTTCTTTTATCCTTTCCTTGCAATTTAAAGTGTAAATTGGGTATTTAATTAATTCACTTATTTCTTCTTTTGGTTTAATTGCGGTTGTCTTTTCGGTCTGGAAAATAGATGGGATTTGGGGATGCGGATCGTTTAATTTTGATTGTTTATTTGGGCTAGGAAAAAAAATTTGGTTATTTATTTGGGCTAGAGTGGGTGTGAGAGTACTAATCTTCATCTTGGCAAGGCAAAGCACAGGCGGTTTCGTTTTCAAGAGGTGTTGTACAATGTTGGTGGTGAAATAGTACTGCTAGAATGAATATTGAGTGTATGATCCCTAACTAAAAAAAAAAAAAAAAAAATTGAATAGTTATAGAGCCAATAATCATTAGTTTTGCTTCAGCGAATTTGGACCAAAATTATAGCAAATACAACCTGCATTTGGCCCAATAATAAACCATAATTCAGAGGGCATTTAAGTAACTGAAGCCTTTACATTTAAGTAATTTAAGCATGTACAAAAGCTACGACCATTTATCTCTGTCTGTGTTGCATTCTTCTATTTCAATTTTGGGCTTTAATCTATAATTTAAAGATTTGATTTTTAGTGGTATGGGATGATGAAATTGAAATGAACAGGGATTGTGTGTTCGACGCTATGCCTCTAAAATAATATGCAAAAGAGTTCCCATCTGGAGAATACGGACAGTTGGATATCATCAATGTCTGTTTCTCCACTCCATCTCAATCTTCATTCATCCCTTCTATCACGCTCTCTCTTTCTAGGTTCTCAAACTTTTCATCTAGATTCTATATCCGATCTAATCTCCCCTGAAAACTCAAAAAATTTTAACCTGATATCAGTATTTTTTGAATATTTTTCCATCCTATTTCAGGACTCCACTATTTCCCCCTCTAATTACTTTGGCAAGAGTTACAGTTATAGTAACAGTGACATCATAAAGAGTTTTAGTATATACGACGTCGTTTTTTTCAAGAACTTTTTAGTCGGAATCCCGTCCATTATACAGTACCAGATATTTTGCTTTTAATGTATAGTCAAGTTTCCCCTTTCTTGGTTTGTCGACGCCCTTTTCTTGCATCTTTTGCTTGCTTGGTGGCTGGTGCCCTTCCAATTGAGCCCCAATTATCGTTCACCCAATAAATTTAAGAAAACTGTTACAACATTTTCTATACGCTGTCTCAAAATTAATTAATAAAAAAATAAAAAAGGTCAGATAATAATTTACAAAAGGAAGCAGGTCGAGGCTGGTCCACACAAGCTGACAAAACCCATCATCGCTTTCTTTAATTTACGACTGTGGACATCTCATTACAAACTAAATCGATTCCATCAAGAGGAATAATCTGAAAAAATGGAAAGTTAAAAATGATTTAGCAGAGCAGAGGGAGCTGTTTTATTATATGCTAATCCAATCCAACACCAGCATTTTGAGTTCCACATTCAAACCAGACATTTATTCCTGACAATTCAAATGTATAAATTGCTCGACTTCAATCATCAAACCAATTACAACAGCAATCAGTTTCAATATTGAAATTTTTTTATTTATCCTCCTGCTCCACCACTACAGATCCCGGTCAGAGAAACCGGAAATCTACTACAGAGCGATGACCTATCATCCACCTCAGCTGCCGGAGGCAAAACCCTTCCATCAGCAAACAACCCATTCCAGGGCGCAGCATACCCGAAAAATGCTCCATCTCCAAACCTGCGTTCGACCTCCAGAAATTCACCCAGAGACGCCGGCTTCTCCACCCCATCACTGCAAAGCCTCCACCATCTGCGTCGCCTCAGCACCAGCGGGCTTCTCTTGGTCTTCTTGTTGTTGCTGATGTTACGATTAATGGTGCGGGCAGATGCGACGGCAGCGGTGGCTTGATGGTCGCGCGAGTGAGAGGGCGCTCTAAGAGTAAGAGCAGGGAAAGTGACGCCCATCAGAGTTCCTAATGTGGTGCTTCTATCATGAAAGAAAGAACCCGTAGACTGTGCATATGTAACAACCCATGAACAAATTACAAAGGAAGAGTTTGATTAATTAGAGAGAAGAGAAAAAAGATACCTCAGTGCCGAGATCGGAGGAAGAAACAGAGGAGTCGGTTGGAGAAGACGGCGGAGGAAGCATGTGATCGATTTGTTGGATTTTGGATCTAATCTAACATCTCAATCTCATTCTCTGTGAATCAGTTGATAAATTTTTCGACTTTTTTGGGTTAAAGTGAGCGATAGGATTTTTCTGCTTGCAACTGTCAGATTGTTCCCATTCTGTCGTTGTGCCATTTCTTTCGTTTTTTTATATGTTGATGCTGCTCACACCACTTGTCACTGAGAGTTATCATCAAATTAGAATAGAAGGAAAAATAAAAAAATTTTGGATAAATTCTTTCCGCTCTTAAATTTGAATTATGTGAATACAGTTATTTTTGCTGCTTTCTGTTCAGAGTGAATAAAATTAATATATAAACTGAAATCATACCTGGTTTGGATAAAAACAAAAAATACAAGTAAAAGTTATAGCAAAATTAATCAATTGAAAAAGAAAAGGATGATCCCATCCATCGCTAATTACAAACACCATAAATATTGTCGACATCCATCTTTACCTCCTAAAATAAAATAAAATAATGGTTAATAACTTAAATAATATCAATTCTCAATACTATATGATGAATTGGTATTAAATTTTTTTTTTAAAGAAATAGTAATAATTTTTTCAAGAAAATTACAAATTGGTATTAAAATCCAATTTTCGATGATAAAAAAAATGATGTAGCAGTTGAAAAATGTAATTTTTGCTGACATAACATATTTTTTAACTATTATATCATTTTTCTCTATTGAAAATCTGATTTGGATACAAGATTACAACATTTTCTAAAAATTAATATCAATTTACAACAATTAAAAGATTTAATATCAATTTACAATATAATAATAAAAATTGATATTATTAATCCATAAAATAATAATGTCACTGTAGAAATATTGCCTTTATATCATAGGCATGATTTTATCTTATATGCATTGTGAAACAACGCAACTTTATGAAATAACAAAAGTTCAAAACGCTAATTCATATCTATTTAGATGACTCCTATCTATTTTTGGAATCTCTCTAGGTGCATGCTCGCCACATCAATTGATAAATTTCTACAAGAAAATTAATATCTCATTAACATAAGATAAAATTAGAAATACTCCAACGATTAAATGAGGTTAATTGTTGAATATAGTTTGAATAACTCTTATAAGCCCATTATTTTGTTCCAATATATTTCTTTGATATAGACAAGATACCAATGTACACCAAAGTCAAGATCAAATTCATAATTTCTATACGGCCAATGATCTTGGAAAGAATTCCAATACTATCCTGAAACTAAAATCACAATGAAGCCATTTACATTGCCGACAGATCACGGATATAGTCCTCCCACATGTTCCTTGCAATTGAGTCTCGCAATTGTGAACTAAATTCAAGCTTTTCCGTCTCAAAAGATAGACAGTCCAAAGCCTGGTTCTCAACTTGCACCATTGCCTGTTCCACCTCTAATGGGGGCAAGGACTCCTCCATTTGTAGTATATTGTCTTCTTCATACATTTTAAAGATCAAATCATCTGGTTTCTCCCTGCGGATGTAATTGTGAATTGCGCATGCTGCTACAACCAACTTAACTTGTGTCTGTAAAGGGTATGGAGGAGCTGACATCAATATAGGGAAGCGTGCCTTCAGAGCTGCAAAGATTCTATCAGTCGCATTTCTCAGCAATGAGTGCCTTTGATTGAACAGTTCTCTCGGATCTTGAGGATGATAAGCACTAGAAAACTCATTCGAGTGATGAGAAATCCCACCGTATGGAGATATGAAGCCTGGCATATTTGCATATTTGCTATCCACAAGGTAATACTTACCTGCATCGTTAGACATACACCCAACAAGAGCAGTATCTCTTCAGTAAGTTAAAGAGAACGCAAAGGTAAGCTATGAGATCATTCTTCATGATATATATTAAAACTAAACATCCACACGTGTTGCATAAGTATGTTATTTTTGATTGGGTGGCCGAATATCCTTATATCAAGCTGTGATGTTCAAGGTACATAATACCTTCAGGCACCTGCAACTTGTTACGCCGAGTAAGAGCTGAGTTTAGAACTCGCAAATCTGATGCTGAGCCTTCCCAGCCAGCTAGTACATAATGGAACTTCAGATCAAATGAGCATGCTGCAAGAACATTTTGTGAAAGCAATCCATTCTTGTCACGGAAGGGCCCTTGCTCATCCACGCCCACCATAACAGGTATGTGTATGCCATCAACTGCTCCCACACAGTCCTAGTCATAAAAGTTTTAAGAGTGAGATGGAGGTGAGCCTCCTTCAGACAAGACATTGGGACAAAAGTACAATAGTATTACCTTAAAATAAGGATAAAATCTAGGATCTCCTAATAGTTCTGGTGGAACTTCAGATCCTGGAGGCTGAAAGAAATCTAATGAAATAGCCATAATAGCATTCAAAACATTGTTGAAATGACGACTAATAGTTTCTCCTGAATACCGGAATAACTCCTGGACAGCCCGAGTGCGTAAATTATGGCCAATAATGAACAAAAATATGGCTAATTGCTCCTCAATCTTGATTCTATTTGTGTGGCGAAGTAGGCCCTTGGCTTGCAGAATATCACATAGCTTGTAGAATACCTGCTTATCCATGCGAAAATTTTCCAGACAGCGGTCACTTTGACCACCTAATACTTCATCAACAAACTTAGTACCATTAGCTAAGCTTAAACTTAATTCTTTTGGCATATAATTTCCAAAAACTCCGTCCTTCTCCTCATCAGAGCTCTCCATTGAAAAATTAAGCTCTGCACTCAACAATATGTTAACCATTAAATTTGCTACATGAAACTATGAAAGCCCTGGTAAGTACACTGAGAAACATATCAGTGCCTAAGTTGAGATAATGAACTACGTATAATAGAAAATGAAACATACAGTGCCTTAACTAACATGGAGTGCCAGGGAGAATATCATATGAGAATAGGAATTTTTTATTTTATTTTTAAATACATCTTTTTGTTACCTGAGGGCTATTATGTTATTTGGGATACTACTTTGTAGAGGATTTAGTTATGAGCCTATATAAGCGTTGCTTTTGGGTTGACGATAGAAAGATTTGGCAGAATTTCTTTATCATCCTTTCCCTATATGACTCTAATATCTTTCTCCATTTTTTTTTTCTTCTAAATTTAAGCTATTCCAAATCGTTAATCCTTTCTCACATTGGCAGTTTACCCAATAATTTGGCATTAAATTCAGTCTCTAATATATATTATTATCATATTAGTGGTTCAACAACATAGATGGCTGATAGCTCAATCTTAAAAGTTACATCAAAAGAAAGTCCGCAAAATGAAAAGGGAAAAATTCTTCTATAATATAATTTTGAACTGATTAATCAAAATCAAATGCTAATTGCTTGGACAGAATCCCATTTCTACAAAATTTGTACAACAGAGTCCTCTCTCTCCCTCTTTTTTTACTTAGTTAAATGCAAATAGCTCAATTTTCAGTACACCAAATTACATTTCACATGGCAGTGATAGGGATTAATCAATAGTGACGCACAGTGAAAAGGACAAGAAAATATGGTTTAAAGGAGATTATGAGCAGGGTTACCAGAAGTCGCTTACCAACATGCCATCCGCGATCAATCGTTGGCGCGCTGGAACAGTGAAATTCGAGTTCCAAATTAAAAACCCAAACTTCTGATCCAGTGCATAGAGAGAAGGATGCGATAATCACAGGTTGGTTCTTGAAGACGAACCACGCAATTGCAGGGAACAACTCGACGACACAGACGGAGAAAAATAATAATAAGAAATGGATGAAGCGGAGGATGATCAATGAAGAACGAGGTGGGTGGTGGGGTTCTGAATAGGGTTTTATTTTATACTGTATCAACCCAATATAAGTAACCTGTGTTATTAAATCGGACCGATTAAACCGGTCAAGTTTGACAAAAAGGTCAGATTCAGATTCCAAAAAAATAAAAAAAAGGAAAACACCAAAGAAAGCGGAATTCAGAAGAATCGGAAAAAACCGGGTTTTAAACGGGAAATTTCACAAAAATAGAAACAAATGGATAAACATTTAGTTCATGGATAAACATTTAGTTCCTCAAAGTTTTATTCAAAATTAACATTTGCACAAAGATTTTTTTCAAAAATGACACTTTGCACAAAATTTATTTCAGCCAAAATTTATTAAAAATTTACCGTAAAATTAATGAAAATTGAATTAAAAAAATTTTATCAATATTTATTTAAAATTTATTCAACTTATACATATGATTTACCCAATATTTATCAAAAAATTAATAAAAGTTGAAATTATACAAAATTTACTTAATATTTATCAAAGTTTACTAAAAAATTATCCAATTTTTATCTAAAATTTACCCAAAGTTTACTATAAAATTAATAAAAATTGAATTTACAAAATATTTATTAAAAATTTATTCAATGTTTACTTAAATTATATCAAATGTTTACAAAAAAAAAATAATAAAAGTTGAAGTTATACAAGATTTATCAAATATTTACTTAACGTTTACTTAAATTATACTCAATTAATAAAAGTTGATGTTACATAAGATTTATTCAAAATTTACCTAATAATTACTCAGAGTTTACCAAAAATTAATGAAAATTAAAGTTACAAAATATTTATCTAAAACTTATCACAAGATTTACTTAAAATTTATCATAAAATTAATGAAAATTGAATTCACAAAAAATTTATTAAAAATTTATTTAAGATTTTTTCAAGTTATATTCCAAATTTATCCAATATTTATAAGAAAATTTATTAAAGTTGAAGTTACATAAGGTTTATCCAATATTTATTTAATATTTATCCAATGTTTATCCAACATCAAGTCAATCTCTATTTACAGATTTAACAAATATCTATTTAAAGTTTACCAAAGTAAATAACTTTAATTAAGTTAATTAAATATAGATTTACATATTTTTTTATAATTAAAGTTTGTTCAAGATTTATTTTGGTAATTAAGTTAATTAAATTCAGTCTTACATATTTTTTTCTAATTAGGTTAATTAAATAATGATTAAAAATAAATAAATACATACATAAAGATAAATAGTGGTCATACAAGTTAATAAAATTCATAATTCATATTTAAAATGGGAAAAATTACCATTTTATATAATAATTAAATAAAAAATGTACTAAATATATAGTAAAATCAAATATTTGAAAAAGAAAAAACAGTAAAAAATAAATACAGAAACTATAAATACAATTTTTTTTTCAAATGTTAGTGCTCCATGTAAATTTCCCTTTTATGCCTCCATAAGTTTTTTTTAGTCAATTTGTTAAGCACTAAATAGAGAAAGAAAAAAACTTAATTTCGTCAATAATCACTTAATTTTAGTATTATTGCAATAAAATTACATAATTTTTTTGTCTCATAAAAGTCATTTAACTGTAGTTTAGTTTCAGTAAAGTTATTTTCGGTGATTTTTCAACAGTTTATAACTAGAAAAAGTTGTGTTAGTATCTCAGTTGGTACATAAAACATACTAAGTCATTGTACATGTCAAATAAAACGTCATTGTATATGTCAAATAGAAATATAACATCATATTTGGAACAATTTTTTAGTTTATAGTGTTGACATGGATGTTGAGTTATAAGCATATATGGTGCTCTATTTGATTGATATAATGACGTAACGTGTTTCATGTGCTAACTGAGATATTAACACGACTTTTTCTATTATTAATTGTTAAAAAATCATCTGAAATGACTTTACTGATATTAGACAAAAGTTATATGACTTTTATAAAATAAAAAAAAAATTACACGATTTTATTGTAATAATACCAAAATTAATTAACCATACGGCAAATTAACCCAAGGAAATATTATCGAGTAGATCTCAATTATGTTCAAAAGACAAACGAAACATATTACTTAAATAATTTTTTTATGGCAAAAGTTTACAGCTTAACAATTTTTTAAAGCTAGAAGTGTTACTATAATTTAATAAAAAAATAAGAAATAATAGAGTTATTTAATTAGGATTGAGTAAACAAAAAAAGGAAAATCGAAAAATTGAAATAGGTTAACTGATCCATTGTTTTAGGCTTGGCCTTTTTTTTTTTAAATTATATTTAATATTCTGTAAATTATAGCATGGATTTATGATATAGTTTACAATTGGTGTTCTAAACTATATATGATGCATATGTGTTCTTTTCTGGGGCGTCATTAAATTCTTTGTTTAAAACACCATTTTCTTTTTTCTCGTGGGTTTTTTAAGAGGCAGCTCTTGTGCATGTTTGTTTAGTAAAACTAGCATATAATATAGTTTTCATATGATAATTTAGCTGATTTATTTAAAAATATTTAATAAAATTAATTGAAAAAAATAAAATTACATAAAAAGATATGTTTATATTTAAATATATGATATAAATAAGTTATATAATATATATATATATATATATATACATATTATAAAAATTATATTAATATCTCATCTCAATATAAATATTTATATTAAGTAATTATATCATATACAATTTAACAATTATATTATTATTACAATATATTATTTTATTAAAAAAGCAAGAGTATAAAAGGAAAGAAAAATAATAAGCTATTAGTTTTTTTTTTTTATGCAAGGACATTGTTTGATAACATCAAAATATATTATAATCAAGTTTGACCATAAAAATAATATAGTTTAACTAATAATCACTATTTGATAAAATAATTTATTTAGAAAAAAAATTATATTATAATATCCTAAAAAAGCTTATAGAAGTAGCATAATGAATATATAATATAATTATTAAATTATTTAATATGTACATTTATATAATAATAGAATGTTAGATGATAAATGAAGACAATTTATTATATTAAGATGATATATTTAATGTAATTTTTATAATATATAATATGCATATATATTATATATTTCGTTTATATTGTGTATTTAAATATATTTATATGACATGTTATATAATATTTTAATTAATATAAATATATCTTTATATGATATTTTATATTTTTAGTTACATTTTTAACTAGTTTTACTAAAAACTTTTAAATTCCTAAATTATCAGTTAGTAGTTAAATTATTAGTTAATTTTACCAAATAAAATTATATTAGTTATTTTTTATGAAAATTATAATTTAATTTTTTTATTTTTTATGAAGATTATAATTTAATTTTTTTCTAAATAAGTTAATTTACCAAATGCAAACAGTGCCGTAAACTTGAAGATATTGTTTGTGCTGGTTTTAAGAAGGTTTAAATCTTATTAAATATCTAAAATATTTTTAGTAGAATCCGAAAACAAAAATATTATTAAAATAATTTTAGATCTATAATTGATATGATTTGGTTAATTATTGTTTTTTTTTATTCATTAAGAAACTTGTGAATAATTTCAAGGAAATCTATTTTGATTATATTTATGAGAAGCTAATTTTGCCAATCAAGCTACAAATTTTAATATGAAAACTATTGGAATGGTTTTCATCCTAACTATTATTTAATTGGAATAAATTTAAAGAAAAAAAAAGTGAAAATAAGTAATATGGAAAGTTTTTTTAAATTCAGAAAAAAAGTAAATAAATAAAAAAAAGGAAAAATCAAAGAAAAGGAAGTGAGGACGTGGGTGACAGCTCGTATGCAAATCCGTAAGAAATTTCTTGTAGTCCGACACTGGGACCCACGAAATGATAAGACTTTGTACTGACTGTACGCTTTGCTGTGTAGGTTTCCTTCCCTCTTTGCCAGCGTCTGCTTGCGTGGCCCACGTGCTCTTTGCCACCGTTGGCTGGCGTGTTGAGTCAAGAAGAACCAACCCCTGTTGAATTCGGTATTCCAATATATATCAAACACCTAATCTTCATTTGCCTCTGAAATAAACACCACTCTTACTCTCCAGTCAATCTCCAAATGGCGTCTCAACCATCTGGTGCTGGTCTTTGTGTTGGATTCGTGGGCTTGGATGACTTGAGCTTGGAAATGGCGACTTCACTTCTTCGCTCTGGCTACAGACTCAAAGCTTTTGAGGTTTTCATTCTATGCGCTTCACTATTCCTTTTGCAATTCAGATTTCTATTTCTGTTTCATTTCTAAGAAAACCCACATCCAGATTAATTATTGGAACATTTTTCGCTCTTCTTTTTCGAAATTCAGTTTCTTTTTGCTTTCCTATCAACGTATATTATGTGTCGGAATATATAAGAGTCATTCTAATTATTTATATTCCCCTTTACTCGCTTATTATCAAGTCTCTAGCTTAATATATATGCTATTGATTTTTCCACAATCCTCATGCTCTTCAAGGATCAGAAACAACTTTTTTTTTGTTCCTTCAAATCTTCAGCCGGAATGGCAACCATTTTCGTGAAAATTGCAGGTCCATATGTACAAGTGACTGTGCGACCGTGGGAGGATGAAGATTTGGATTATAGTAAAAGTGGCTGATAATGGGCCCTCTAGTATCTAATCAATCTTCCTGCGGCTTTGCTTATGTGAAATCAGGGCTGTCATTGATTGCCAAACCATTTGACTTTGTTTAGTTCTTAACAATTTGAGATCTTGGTGTTTCCTTATGATTCTAAAGCAAAGATAATTTCGTATAAGAATTACTCTCTCTGATTACTTCTTTTACAACAATGAAGTCCAAAGACAAGGAAAATTTCTCCTTTCCAGTCACCATAAAGTCAACCCCACTAGTTTATCACGAAGGTTTTTCCAGTTGAGTTATTTTTACCAAATTATCACTCATTTGTCTAGAAAAAACACCTCTTCTGTTTATGATGTATAGTGCTATACGTTATTGATCAAAACAGAGTGCATGCTATGCGTTTATTGTGTGAATATGTTTGTATACTTAATTTAAAATTTTAGTTTTTTGAAAACACCATTTATCTCATTTGAAGTCTCTAGATATTGTGTCAAAAACTAACTGCCATTTTAGTACTTGGGCTCAATCACTTCTTATAGGATGTATAGAAGCATTATGTAACTATCAATTGTTTTATGATTAAAATTTGTTACTAGATGATTAAGGCTTAGTTAAGTTGATCAGAGGGAGGAAAGACCCATATAATTGATGTCAACTGCTTCCATACTAAAGTTTAGTGAAATAGAGTTGAATTGGATATGACGTACTAAATGTATTTTATTTGATTGGACATTGACGTTCAACTACCATTGTCTCATTTTGTAGATAGAGGGGGTTTTGTTCAATGAGTTTTCAATTATGGGGGGAATAAAATCTACCTGTCCATTTGATGTTGCAAAAGGTAAAATATCTAGTGCTTGTCTATTTTTCTATTCAATATTCTTACATTTAAGCTATTCAAGATGTCACTTCCTTAGCAACTATATTTTCAGCACAAGCATGTAAGATATTTCCTATACATGCATGTAACACATGATTTGACAGGTGAATTTCACCCACGGTCCTCCAATTATATAACTCGTAACAACTTGGTACTTGAAAGATTATTTGTAACACAAATGTATTCCAATTATGTAAATTGTAACAACTCAGTACCTCAAAAATTATTTGTAATACAAAGGTACCTTAACTTTTATTTTGTAACTAAATAGTATTTATGTCTTCAACTATTAGGGTTCATATAGCATTGTGTTTGAAAAAAATGTTTTTCGGAAAAAAAAAATTTGTATTTTTAACTTTTTTGAGTTTTGAAAACTATTTTTGGTAAATACAGATAAATAGATATTTTTTCTAAAAGCATATTTAAAAAAAAAACAATTCATAAAAATTAAAAAAAATTAGTCAATTAAATAAAAAAAATTCAAAACTTACTTTTGGAACACTCAATAGCACTCCCAAACACCCCTTAGTCTCTCTAACAGAATTATAACATGAAATATCCAAATAAATTTTAATAAAAACAAAATTAGTTGTAATACCCAGTTAGTAAAATTGAAATTTATCTGATGTGAATATTACATCGAATTTTATTTTTATTAAAATTTATCTGATATGGATATTTTATATCACGCTTATCTTATGAATACTAACAGTCAAAGACGGAAGTACTATTTAGTTATAAAATAAACATTGAGGTACTTTTGTGTTACAAATTAAAAATTGAGGTATTTTTGTGTTACAAATAATTTTTGAGGTACTAAGTTGTTACAATTTACATAATTGGAGTACTTTTGTGTTACAAATAATCTTTCAGGTACCGAGTTGTTACGAGTTATATAATTGGAGGACCGTGAGTGAAATTCACCCTGATTTGACATGCCAGTTTTCCATATGAAAGTTTATTTTTTATTTTATATATTTGCCTTTTAATTGGATTTTTGCTGAAATAAGAATGTGCTTATTGTTTGAGGAATCTATGCAAATGCCTTCTGGTTTCCTACTTCCTGTATTCTTTAGAAGTCATCTAAGTCATAGCTGCAGTCACAAGTGAGGTTATAGTTGTGTGCAATAGAAGTGGGGTCTTGCGACCTTTACATGATGGTCAATGCTTGCAATCATCTTTCTCCCTCTCTTTTCTGCAACAGTTACAAGATGCACTAAGCCAATAGATATTGTATTAGATGATTATAATTTAAAAATGAAAATTAATGAGTACAAATTCATAAAATAAAGACGTCGAACCCATAATTTATGTTCATTATTAACAATTCATGATTTAGTTTTTTTGTGAATTAAATATGCATATTTATGCATTAGGAACATTACGTAAACTTCTATTTTAACTGAATATAAACATCAATAGTAATTCGGAGGATACATTACATTTAAAAAAAAAAAAAAAAGAAACTGTAAATCTAACAAATTAATACCTTTTATTGAATCCTTAATGAATATAGCAAAAACCAAATGCTTTTAGAAGAATTTTCAAAAGCAACAAGAAGTAACCCAAAATTAACTGATCTCATTTTACGGCAGCTAGATAGGCCTCCAAATGCAGTCTATTTGATTTTTACCTGTTAGTGAATGAAATCATAATATTACATGTACTGAAAGTTTTGATAAAGTTACAGTGCGAAAATAATGAATGAAGAAATCAAGGGTATAGGGAAAATGTCACATGGAGCTGATAGCAAAACATGTAGGCTTTATACAATTAGAAGTCATTATTATTTTAGTGATGACAGATGGTTTTGCATGTTATGCGTGGGTGGTTAAAGGTAAAAGTCCATGAGAAACTATTTAATAATGATTTTTATCTGAAACCATGGTAGAGGCACACTTAAAGCATGTTGGCTTTGACTCACATTTTGATGGGGTAGGCCTCTCTAATTACATGAATATACTTAAATTTGCCTTTAAGGAATCACAGGGTGGTTTAATTTAAAGCGCAGTTAGGTGCCAGTAATTTTTTTTTTTTAATTCTGTCACGTGAATTGACATTTGCAGCTAGAGACATTGAAATGATGCAAAAGATTTGAAATGGATATATTACTTTCATAGTGTAACATCCAGGGAGAGGGGAAGGTAGGAGACAGCAGAGGGATGGGGATGGGAATATACCTTGATAAAAGAGAGGTAGTGCTACTTAACATATTTTTTAATTTTAAATCTTAAGAAGTAGAGGAAAGAAAAAGTAGGAAGGGGATGGACCATGACTTGCCTATTGCTGGGAATAGAAGTTGGTTCAGGTCGTTTTGGCAAACTTACTGAAAAATTTCATCAAAGTTTCAATTGACTCAATCCATTTTGGCCTGATTCTGCAACACTGCAACTAACAATTCTAAAAGCAAGTATGCTATTAGAACCTTGACTTATACTATTCAAATCTTCATAAATTTGGAGAATCCTTTCATTACACTCAGTTTCTGGAGATATATATGCTTAATTTAGAAATTTGTTTTGATCTAATCTGTGTCCTTGTAATAGCTACAACTAACTCTTTTGCTCTAATAATTTACTGAAAAACCACTGCTAAGTTAGCAATAATTTCTTGGGATTGATTCTGATGCCTAAAATAAATGTATTGTGAATTTTGGGACTGATTTTCCTTTTTTCATTTTATAATTTCTGTGCAGATGTTGCAGCTTTGGTTGTTTTAATTTCTCATGTGGATCAAATCAATGATGTAATATTTGGTCAACAGGGCATTTTGAAAGGTCTTTATAAAGCTTTCTTTGATATTTTATCCTTCTTGTTTATATCAGAAGCGAAACTTGATGTTATGCTGGCATGTAGGCTTGCAGAAAGGGGCAACGATTATCCTACGCTCAACTATTTTCCCTTCGCATATACAAAATCTACAGAAACGTCTTCTTGGTAATTTAAATGTTGACATTGTCTTATTCATAGAATAATAAATTCTCCAGAAAATGGTTCAAAATTTAATTTCTTAAATTATGTTTCAGTGACAAAACTGAAATCAAATTGTGAGGTCCTGCTTACTTCATTTTAGGCTTAAAATGCCATAGTATGTTGTAGTCTATACCTTGATGATAAACACTGTTCAAAAACATCATTTGCTATTCTAGAGTTGAGAGTATGAAGGCACTAGCAAGGTCATCTACTCATCTCATATTGAGCATCCTATTCTTCACTGCATCCTCTAGTATTTCTCAGCCATTTTTGCTTGGAGCGTTATTAATTCTATTAAACATTAAGAAAATGATATTAGCATAGTTGGTTGCTGGACAAATTTGTGATATAAATCAAGGCTTGCAGGTGATTTCGTTCACATATAGGTATGAAAAATAATTTGGTTGGGGAATGAAGTCTGGACGTGCTGCTTCCTTATCATCTTTTGCATGTTAGATAATTGATAATTTCTGTGTCCAACTGCAATCATAAATTTTTCGAGCATTTATCAACTGAAAAGTCTTAAAGATACACCAATTGTCCACACATCTTCCCCTTTTTCTAATTATCAGTTCATTGTTGTAATGTTCTGTCTGGAAAACTAATAACATAATCATTAAAAAGGCTAAAAAAATTGGTACGTTTGTTTTTCTTGCAGAGGATGGCATGAATGCTCATTTAGTAGACGCATATGTCTCCAAGGGAATGTCTATGGCTTTAAATGGAAAAATCATGGTAATCTTGTATCTTACTTTATACCATATTTTTCTTCATTTCCTTTGGTTGCTAATGAGTGCGGAGTCCCAATTTTTCATTGTTCTGAATTCTATTGAAGAGGGTCCTAACAATCTTTCCTTACCTAGATTACTTCCTCAGGGGCATTAGAGGCCATTGCAAAGGCACATCCTTTTCTCTCTGGTTAGAATAATTTTATAATCTATATTTGTTCTATAAAAGCATTTAGCATCTAATTTCATTTCATTTGAATATCTAATTCAAATTATTATATATTTTTTTATAGCTATGTCTGAAAGGCTTTACATTTTTGAAGGTGAAGTTGGTGCTGCAAGGTTTGTTTTATTGTTATATTACTGAATTCTTCTCATGGCTGAATTTTAAAAAATTATATGCAGTCTATAATTGTTCTTTTGTTGGTAGTAAAATTAAAATGGTGAATGAATTGCTTGAGGGCATTCATCTTGTTGCTTCAGTGGAGGCTATTTCACTTGGTGCACAAGCTGCAATTCATCCATGGATAGTCTATGACATCATTTCTAATGCTGCTGGAAATTCATGGTAAGAGTATTGTTTTATTCCTTTCCACATGCAAATGTATTTTGTGCTTTATAGCTAAAAGTTAAGAGCATTCATGAAATATCCAAATAGATTAAGTAATTTCAATGCAGAATACAAGAAACAAACAAATACAAAAGCACAAAGCATAATAGGAAAGCAGTGAACTTTTAAAACTTCTGTTGAAATCTTAATAATTCAATATCAGATCTTGTTAACTTTTTTGTATTGATATTATTCGAGCATTAACCAATAGAAATATAAGTTCTCTAGGTAATTTGAATGTATTAAGCTAATAAGATCATATAACCAATATCATCACTGTAATCATTTTCATCACTTCTTGTATATGCATATTCTGTTTGATGAGTGCTTTTGACATTGTTGTTCTCTACCGTATGAGTTTTCTATTTCCTTTTCTACTTTTATGTGGTTGTGATCGAGAATTGTTTTGTGATGCAGGGTTTTCAAGAATCATGTGCCTCAGTTATTAAGAGGTGATGCCAAGCCTCATTCCCTTAGTCATTTGGTCCAAAATTTGGTAAGATATAGTGTGGAAAATGCTCTGAGGGATTTTTTTTTTTTTTTATTTTAATTCTAATAGCCATATTTAGTACTTTTTTAACAAAATGTTTCTACACATGCATTGAGTTGTTAGGAAACCGATTTCTTTTGCTGAAATGATTGGTACAAAAGCTAAATTTTTACTGGCCTACAAGATGGCAATAGCTACATGATAGTGATTGAAGTCCAAAAGCAATTAGCAATCTTTCTCTTTCATTTTTTTTTATGTAGATATTAACACACTATATAAGTAGTAATTTTTTTGGCTAAATTTTGACCTAAAGATCTTATAAAAATTTAATAAAAATCTTTAGTTATATGTATTATGTTTAAAATGATTTGAATAATTTAAAAAGGTTAATATTGCATTTTTGGCCATAGTCTTTTATCACATTTTACTGCGACTTTTCTTAGATTCATGGAAATTTTCATATTTCAGGGTATTGTTGTGGATATGGCCAAATTGCTTACCTTTCCTGTTCCACTTCTAGCTGTTGCTCATCAACAGCTTATTCTTGGTAAAACCACTATAAGTTGTGCTGATTGTTAAATTAATCCAATCATCAAGTTCTTTCTTGGTAAATGTTTACTTTGTAGGGTCTACATATGCTCTTGGAGATGCTAGCAATACTGAGTTACTTGAGGTTAATCTCATCCACTTCCATCCCTTTCTCTATGAAATTTCTTTAAGCAGTTTGGCTGTCAAGTGCTTTTAAGCTGTTGTTATAAATGAAGAGAATTTGTCTTAATAGATGCTTTTTGTTATCTGTACTTTGTACAACTCGTTTTCAGATTTGGGAAAAAATACTTAGGGTAAATATCCGAGACGCTGCCAGTGCAGACCCATACAACCCTGAGCAGTTGGCAAAACAAATCACTTCTAGATCTGCTGCTGTTAAACGAATTGGTTTCATCGGTCTCGGAGCAATGGGATTCGGCATGGCAACTCATCTGCTGAAATCAAATTTTTGCGTTGTTGGTTTCGATGTAAGTCTTCACTCTGTGATTATTTGCTGTTAAAAATAGACTATTTTAGCTTAAGGCCTGTTGAGAGGACAGATATGATTACTTTTCTGTCTACGTCTAGATTTCTTTACCTATTATCTTTCATGTAGTCACTGTAGTTCAAAGTTTATATAATGAGGCATATGCCTTGCTTGTTGTCTAAATTTGGACAATTGATGTCAAGTGACGTGTTTTTCTTTTACCTGTCGTGCTTAGTTGATTTGAGTCCACCAGTTCATACTGACTCCAAATTGAAGGATTTATTGAAATTTTCCGCCAGCTGACAGTAAAAATAATTGTTCTCTTTATAACATTTTTCATGTAACAAATTGCTACTATATTTTTTTTTATTATTTCTTCAGGTCATCTTTTCTTGGGAGTTTCTAAGGATAGAGATGCCAACTGGCGTTTCATGCATTGGAAAACAAAGTTTTCTGAATGTCTGGCATTTAGTGAATTGTATATTCCTAAGAGCCTTTAGCAAAAAGTCGTAGCTGTAAGATAATGAATGCATAAGGGTGCTGATCTGAACCATGATAATTTTTTAGCTAATAAAGTGGCCAAAGAAGTTATATCTGCAAGCATGGGAATGTGTTTGTTTTAATGTATTCTGCAAGTTCTTTGGGAAGTGCACATGTATCATAGGTGCATTTATATATGTCTGTTGACCTGTGTTTGTTTGCTTAAGCTTGATTTTATATAAATATATACACACACATACACACTTGTAACTTTGATGTTTAATTGAAAGCTCAACTTGCTTTAATAAATTTGTATTAAAATGGATCTTTCCTTCGGTGGTAGGTGTATAAACCAACACTTAGTCGATTTGCAAGTGCTGGTGGCTTGATCAGAAATTCTCCATGTGAAGTATCCAAAGGTTAGTCGAGGCAAATTAATAAATCTTGAATTTGAGTTGACAAGTATCAATGTATGTCCCTAAACACCAGCACATCCCTTAAAAAAATTATTTATTCTTTCACAACAAAAAAAATATTGAGAAGCAGGGTCTTCTTTTGTCATGTATTTTATTTGCCTTCTGAAGAGGGGGAGAAAAAAAGAGAAAAAGGTGAACATGAACACTGATTGTGGACTCTGGAAGCCATTCTAAACATATGACCGTTATCTGAATTAGATATGTAACACACTGGGGGCCTAGGAAAACCTTGAAGAGCATTAGGCCAGCTCTAAGAGATGTTCAATTTCTGTATCCCTTTTTTTGCAGATTTTTAACTCAGGCATACTGTATTTATGCTATGTGTTGGAGAAATAGAGAGAAAATGTACTCCTACGTATTTTATTTCAAAGGAATACACAAGCTTATATAAGACTTGTGTCCCTAGAATCAAGCAATGCAATAGGAAGTTAATCAAAAATACAAAAGGAAATAAAGAACAAAAGGGAAATATTCTAAAATTAATTCCTAATTAAATCCTTGATTTCCTTCACTCCCCCTCAAGTTGGTTCATAGATGTCAATCATGCCCAACTTGCTTATCAAATGCTCGAAGTTATGCCTTGCAAGCTCTTTGGTCAGTATATCCGTAGTCTGTTGACTAGAAGGAACAAATGGTGGACAAATAGTTCTAGCTTCAAGTTTTTCTTTGATAAAGTGCCGATCAATTTCAATGTGCTTCGTCCTATCATGTTGGACAAGATTGTGAGCTATACTTATTTGAGCCTTATTGTCATAGTATAGCTTTAAAGGAAGTTTCACCTTTTTCTTAAGCTCCTTGAGAATTCTTTGTATCCACAGTACCTCAAATTCCTTGAGTCATCACTCTAAATTCAGTCTTTGCGCTACTCCGGGCAACAACACTTTGTTTTTTACTTCACCAAGTGACCAAGTTTCCCCACACAAAAGTACAATACTCGGAAGTAGATCTACTGTCAATTACGGATCTAGCCCAATCTACATCTGTAAATACTTCAATATTCCTCTGATTAGTCTTCTTAAAAAATAGACCTTTTCCAAGAGTATACTTCAAATATTTTAAAATCCGATATACTGCATCAAGGTATTCTTCATAAGGTTCATGCATGAATTGACTAACAACACTAACTTAAAAAGCAAAATATCTGGTCTAGTATGAGACAAGTAGATTAATTTTCCAACCAATTTCTAATATCTAGCAGTATCAACAGGAACATTTTCTTTTTCCCAAAGTTTCACATTGGTATCCATGGGGGTTTTAGCAGGTCTGCATCCACTCATCACAGTCTTTTTTAAGAGATCAAAGATATAATTACGTTGAGATGCCACAATTTCTTTCCTTGAACAGGCAATTTTCATTCCAATTAAATATCTTAGAGCTCCTAAATCTTTAATCTTAGATTCGGATGCAAGGCTCTTTTTTAGTCTTTCCATTTCAATCATGTCATCATCTCTGAGAATAATATCATCAACATAAACTATAAACATGACAACCTTCCCTTTAGAATAAAATTTGAAAAACAAGGTATGATCAGCTTGTCCCTGAGAATAACCTTGTTTTCTGATAGATTGTGTGAATTTTTTGAACCAAGCTCTTGGAAATTGTTTAAGGCCATATAATGACCTTTTTAGTTTGCATATTTTGGAGTCAAATTTCTCTTCAAAACCTGGTGGACTATCCATGTAAACTTCCTCCTCCAACTCTCCATTGAGAGACATTCTTCACATCTAATTGCTATAAAGATCAATCCAGATTAGTGGCAATAGATAAAAGTACTCTTACCGTGTTCAATTTTGCAATAGGAGCAAATGTTTCAGAGTAATCTATGTCATATGTCTGGTTAAATCCTTTAGCTATCAATCGAGCCTTGTATATATCTACTGAATCATTAAAGTTATATTTTACAATAAACACCCATTCACAGCCCACAATAGTCTTTTCTGCTGGTAATGGCACAACACTCCAATTATTATTCTTCTCAACAACTCTCATCTCTTCAAGAACTGCTTCCTTCCACTTTGGAATTTTTAGAGCCTCTTGTACACTGCTAGGAATTTCTACACTAGACAATTTGGATGTGAACACAGAAAGAGATGGAGATAAATTTGAGTAAGACACAAAGTTTGATAAAAGATATTTTTTATAAGGTTTGATTCCTTTGTGAAGGGCTATAGGGATTTCAAGATCAAAAGTCTTAGGAATGAAATGAGAATTACCTGTACTGGATTCAAATTATCGGTTTGCCCTCAGTTAGGAATCATGGCCGTGTTAATGAGCCAATTTGCCTTTCCTTTGGTTATGATTCTTTTTCGAGTAAACAATCTCTTTCCAAGTTTGGTCTACCTTTGTGAATCTAATGCCTGTTTCTGTAATATTATCATGTTATGGCATTATAGTACTCTTCTTTATTTTTAATTTCCAAAAGACATTGTTCAGAATTTTGATTTTCAAATATAGGCCTAGATTTAGGAGAAACATCACTCATAAAAGGAGTTTCCAGACATAAATCTCGGCCATTTGCTGTAGGTGCACTGGACTCAAGATCCTGGGAAATAAAAACATCATCTAAAAAAGAGTTAACACATGAATCTTCTATACAAGTCTCTCATTGAAGATGAATGTCCTTAAAACAAGGTGATATCCATCGAGACAATTTTTTTTTGTTATTGGATCAAAACATTTATAGCCCTTTTGAAGAGGGGAACAACCAATAAAGACACATTTTATAGCCCTGGGTTCAAGTTTTCCTATTTTCCTATGTTCATGAACAAAAGTTGTACATCCAAACACTTTCAAAGGAAGATGAGCAGACATTCCAGTATGAGGAAAACATTTTGTGAAAACTTAAAAAAGAGTTTGATATTGTAAAACTTTATAGGGTAGTCTATTTATCAAATATGCTGCAGTTAAAACAGCCTCTCCCCATAAGTACTTGGGAACTTTAGTTGTAAAAAGCAAAGCACGAGCCACCTCAAATAGATGTTTATTTTTTCTTTTAGCAATACCATTATGTTAGAGGTATATTAATGTAAGAACTTCTATGAATGATGCCTTTTTCCAGAAAAAAATTTTCCAATATAATGTTAAAGCATTCTTTCCCATTATCGCTTCTAAGAACTTGTATATTAGTCTGAAGCTGAGTTTGCACCATATTATAGAAATTTTTAAAAACTCATTCCACCTCTGATATTTCTTTCAAAAGATAAACTTAGCAAAGGCGAGTATGATCATTAGTAAAAGTAATAAACCAATTTTTTCAGAAGGTGTACTTGTTTTATTAGGACTCAAAATGTCACTACAAATCATAGTGAATGGTTTTGAAGGCTGTGAAGGAAAAAAAGTACGATAATGTTTCGCAAATTCACATATTTACAATGAAACAAAGAAGGATCTTTATTACCAAATAACTTAGGAAACAAATGCTTCAAGTATTTAAAATTGGGATGTCCATAACATAACAATATTATTAGAAACAGAAATGAATTCATAATAGGTATTTATTTGGTGGGATTGTAGTCCCGACTTAGATCCATTATCAAAGAAGTAGAGTCCTTCACTTTGTTTAGCACTGTCAATCATTCTCTCCGATATCAAATCCTAAAAAACATTGTGAGTTGGAAAGAAATTAGCTTGATAATTTTGATCGCGGGCCAGTTTACTAACAAACAATAGATTACAAAAGAGTTTGAGAACATGAAGAATAACATGAAGAGTAAGTGATTGAGACACTACAATAGAACCTTTTTCCTGCAATGGCTGAAAGAGAGTCGTCTGCCATCTTAATTTTTTGATTGTCTGCATAATGACTATATGAAGAGAAAAGATTTGACAATCCAGTCAGTTGTTCTTGAATCAATGATCCAATCATGATCTAAATTGACACTGATAAGAGTAGTTTGTAAATAGTTACCTTTCTGAGCTAAGGAACAAGGAGTTTTTTTAGACTCGAGACGCTGGTGCAGTTGGTCTATCTATTCTTGGGTAAAAGAAAACGAACTTGAATAAGATTATTGCTCTTGATCCGAGACACTAACTTGAAGTGCATGCCCTCCTCCACCAAACTTCTTTTTCATGTTTTTGGGCTTGCCATGAATTTTCCAACATATTTCTCGTGTATGCCATGGTTTTTTATAACGATCACACCATGGTCGCTTACCATCATTTTTCCCTTCATCCTAAAACCTTTGGGTTACTAAGGCAGGGTTATCCATGTCTAAGGAATTGGTGATAGAAGCAAATTTATTTTTTAACATCACTCTGTCGTGCTTCTTCTCTTCTAACCTCTGAAAAAGTCTCACGAATTGTTGGCAGATGAGTCTTTCCTAGAATTCTGCCCCTTACCTCATCTAACTTTTTATTTAGTCTAACTAAGAACATGAAGACACGATCGTTCTCCTGTCATTTCATAAATTTTACACTATCATTAGTGCATTCCCAGACATCATCATAACATAGGTCTAATGCCTACCACAAAGTTATTAATTCATTATAATAGGAAGTCACATCATAATCACTTTGCTTTGCATGCCAAAGTTTAGATTTTAATTCAAAAATATGAGAAGAATTTTTTATATCTGAATATATATCTCTAACTACTTCCCAAACATCCTTGGTTGTGGGCAAAAACATAAATGACTTGCCAATTGCAGGTTCCATTGAATTCATCAACCATGCTATAATCAATGAATTCTCTAATTTCCAGGTCTTGAGAGCTGGATTTCCGTCTGCAGGTTTTGGTACTTCTCTTGTTAGATAACAAGGCTTCCCTTTGCCTTCTAGAATCAGACGAACAGTTTGAGACCGCTCTACATAATTTTTTTCGTTGAGCAGGTGGATATTTAGTTGAAGAGAATTGTTAGGTCCTTCTATCGGGCTGTTGAATGAAATAGATTTCATAGTGGAAATGGTTTCTCTTGATTTAGTTGAATCTCTATTGGTAGAACTAGTCAGAGCTATTTTCCAGTAATTGTTGCTTGCCATCAGCATAAATTTCGATCAGTGCGTGTAGTCACTTCTCCTTGTGTGGGTGGTGGGAGTCAACTCTCTCTCTAGAAGAATGAGTATAAAAACCCTAAAAAGAAAATGTCTGAAATTATAGAATAGTAATGATCGAGCCCAGCTCTGATACCATGTTGGAGAAATAGAGAGAAACTGTACTCTCTTCTACTTATTTTATTTCAAAGGAATACACAAATTTATATAAGACTTGTGTTTGTAGAATCAAGCAATACAATCGGAAGTAGCAATACAATAGGAATTAAATAAAAAATACAAAAGGAAATAAAGAACAAAAGGGAAATATTCTAAAATTAATTCCTAATTAAATCCCTGATTTCCTACACTATGTTAATTGAGTAATTGACTAAGACCAATATAAGCACTTTAATAGATGAATGCATAGTTTTTCCATTTGCATGCATGTGCAGTGTGAAAATGCATTTATGTTACATTAACCACCGACTGACACTACAAATGAGTTGGACTGTGATATATCTTTGCTAGTTTTAATTTTCATTTTGTGACATATTATTATATGAATTTGCATTTCTATTTGTCTAGTATATATTGATAGCATTATAGTATGAGCAAGGAAACATTGATCATGCAGCTAGATGAAATTTCATAACAGTGGTGAATTTAGTTTAGTTTTGGTGTTTTTATTTTATTTTTTATTTTTTGGAGAGGCAACTTATGGTATTAGTTTGTTTGACATTGTCCTGTCCAGATGTAAATGTGCTTGTAATCATGGTCACAAATGAAGCTCAAGCTGAGAGCGTACTGTATGGAGATAAAGGCGCTGTTTCAGGTAACATCCAGAGTATGATATCAATGTTTTGGTGGAACTACCGACTTTCTTTTCATGTTCTTTCCTGCAGCACTTTCACCAGGATCATCTATTATCCTTTCATCTACTGTTTCTCCTGGATTCGTAATCCAACTAGAACGTCGTCTGCAAAGTATGTTCTTCATATAGCCCCTTATATATTATACTTTTATATATACTCATTTGGTTCTGGTGCAATTGAAGTTCCAGTTGGCTGAACATATGGCTCCATTATTTCTATTTTGTTCTTATTGCTAGCTTTTTTTTTTCTCCATAAAACAAAAAGAAGCTACCCTACTTTTTTTATGCTATGTAGAGTGTGCATGCTCTAAGTAGGTGAAAACTACACATATATTGTCCAACGTGATCAAAGATTTCAAAGAAATTACATTATCTTCATTATCTTGATTTTTTTTTTCACATTAAAAATAATCACTAGACTGTTGTTTTGCTCAATGGTAAAATTAAATCAAAATGAATAATCATTCCACTAAATAGTGTAAAGAAACAAAAATGGAGAAAAATTGATAATTTCGTTGATAGTAGAAAGCCTTATATATACAACTGTATGAATATAAAATAGAAAACAAATATATAAAGAATAGGAAACAATACAAACTAGGAAATAAATTTCTACCTATCCCTAATTACATAAATCAAGCTAATTAAGAATATTGTTCAAATATCTCTCAATATCTCACAATATTCACCCTCAAGTTGGAGTATAGATATCGAACATGCCCAACTTGTTACAGATGTGAAAAAAAAGAAGAGTTCCAAAACTTGTAACACAAAAGGCCTTACACCACACCATTGTAGACCCAACCAAGTAGAAAATGTCATACAAACAGACAAAACCTGTAACACAAAATGTCTCACATCACACCAATGTATACCCAACCAAGTAGGAGAAGATGTCATACAATCGTAAGACATGTTGACAACAAATGTCACTCGACAAAGGTGGCTCACGAAATTACACAATTTGCTTTCAAGGGCAGAAAAACAAAATGGATCACTCATGGTGACCCAACTATGATAAAGAGACGCCTGCTTAGGTATAACTCTTGGATCGATTTCCAAATAGAGTTTCACTAGAATTCATGGCTCTGATACCATGTAAAGAAACAAAAAATGAAGAAAAATCGATAATTTTATGGATAGTAGAAAGTTCTATATATACAACTCTGTGAATATAAAGTAGGAAACAAATATATAAATAATAGGAAACAATACAAACTAGGAAATGAATTTCTACCTATCCCTAATTACATAAATTAAGCTAATTAAGAATATTATTAAAATATTTCCCAATATCTCACAACAAATAGCAAGAACTCAATTAAACGTAACCACAACTTGGTCCCAAACTAGTTGCATCTAAACCCATATTTCCATAAATTGATCACTGAGGTGAGAGTGATTAGTTGCAGCTTTTGGCAAAATACAGAACAAAAAAAAAAGGAACATAACAAAGCAAGGTATTAAAATATGAGTTGACATTGTAGTATATGGAAATATGAAAAACAAATTGCAGTTTTTTGCTTTTCTTGAATAGTTTGTTTTGCAACTTGTTTTTCTGATGAATGTTCTTGCTTATAGAAATTATATACAAGAACTTGGGTACATTTATAATGAATTTTAGTTCCTTAAATGAGGCAGAATGTATCATAATATCATTACATATTGAAGGGACATTTCAGGATTCCTTCTTGTTTAGGTTATATGAGGTGGTTGCATTTATTATTTTTTCCCATGCCATGTTTCTAAGATCTACTATAATACAATAATAATCTACATATAAATGTCGTGAAGGCAAAGATTTGAAATTGGTGGATGCTCCTGTTTCTGGTGGTGTTAAGAGGGCCTCAGACGGAACACTTACGGTCTGAAAAATAACACCTTTTAATTAAAAGCGGGTAAGTTTTGTTACTTGTATTTTAACTGATTTGTGATATTTTATTCAGATAATGGCTTCGGGAACTGATGAAGCTCTTATATCAACTGGGTCAGTCCTTGCAGGTAATAAACATGTTTTGCAGTTTCTATTTTTCAACATTCAGCTTTCTGAAATTTATAACACTATTTATTCTTGATTATTAACTATGAACAGCATTAAGTGAGAAGCTTTACTTCATCAAGGGAGGTTGTGGAGCTGGAAGGTATTTCCGTGTTATTGTGCAAACAAGGACATCATATTAAAATCGAAATCATATTTATGGACTCACTTTTTCAGTGGTGTAAAGATGGTCAATCAGTTGCTTGCTGGAGTTCACATAGCTTCAGCAGCTGAGGCAATGGCATTTGGGGCTCGATTAGGTCTCAATACGAGGGAGCTGTTCGATTTCATCACAAATAGTGGGGGAACATCATGGTTTGTGTCATGAACATTGCAGTTCTGTTTTGCCCTTCTTGTGGTTACTATTTTTGTTCTAAGCTTATAAGAGAAAATCATACTTAAAAGAATTGATTTTGTTTGATTTAACATTAAATTTCTTTCTTCATGATGGACTCAAATATGAAAAGTCATTCATTGAATATGCAATGATGAATTAGATTCGTTATGAGAAATAACTCATAAATTGAAAATGAATACCGACTGTAAGAAAATGAAAAGCAGTGGAAGATAGTGAGGAGAAGAAAAAGGGTGGGAAGTCGGGAGCCTGGAGGTTGGAGGGTATAGCAAAGAAATGGTAGTCATTAGTTACTTTAAAGTGCACTGAAATGTTTTTGCTGTGGCTTATTTGTTCATTTTTATTTGTCTATGCATTCATTTATTTGTTTCTCATTTCCACCCTTTCCTTTGATTGAGGGAATAAAAACCTGGTCAAGAATTTTCGGTTCATAGTTCTCAAAGTATTTGATGTATTTTGAGATACATGACGTTTATTAACATCATTCTTCCAGAAGGTTCTCTATTGTGTATTTCTAGATATTGTCAAAGGAGAAGATTAGATAAAGAAAAACAATATTCCCAGTCTTAAGAGTAGACAGTTTTCTTCTTCTTCTCTCTCTCTCTCTCTCTCTCTTTTTTGTTTCTTTTCTTTTTCTTCAGTAGGGAATGGTGGAGGACATTGGCAGGGCCATTAGGCATTCGACTAAATGTGGATGGACTGCAAAATTGCATGTTTTGTTTTGATGAGAAATTGGCAGTTGGTAGGAAAAAAAATCAGAGAAGTTGCAGGTTAATTCTGTTAGAAATGCTAAAGATTTAGTTGTGCCAGTTCAGGGAAATTCCTCCTATAATTTTATGATTCTTTAAGCACACAGAACATTCTCCAATTTTTATGAGCATGAAGATCCTGCTTTTTGAAAGTAGAAAATGTCGTGATGAAGAAGAAAGATTTCTTCCTACACATCTATTGAAAAGGAAAAAAAAATTTCAAACAACCACTATGACTGAAGTGCTCTCAGTTCTTACTGTGTGTTGGCAAACTAAGCCTCTCGGCATATATTTTTTACCACTTCAAAGTTATACAAGCAATTGTTATTATTGCAGGATGTTTGAGAATCGCGTCCCGCACATGTTGGATGGTGACTATACCCCATACTCCGCACTTGATATCTTTGTGAAGGATCTGGTCTGACCAACTTTAAGTCTGCATTATTTTTACATGAGAAAACTATTTAAGTAATTCATCATTATAACAGTTTCTGATGTTTCTAGGGCATTGTTTCTAAAGAATGCTCCGCTCGCAAGGTTCCACTTCATATTTCAACTGTTGCACACCAACTCTTCCTAGCAGGTCTATTAGCCTTCTTACTTTGTTACTTTTTTCATCATCATCTTCTTCTTTAGTCAATTAATCCATAAATGAAGTAGCATTTTCAGTTGCATTTCATGTGACTTTAGCAGGCCCAAACCCGCAGACAGTTTTAAGCTTGCATTAGCTAGAAAGAAATGGGATTTTTAGAAGTCTATCTAGTGAAACTGAAAATTGCAACGCTCACACGGTAACTAATTGCAGTCTAGGGTGGCCACCTTCATTATCTTAGATTAATTGCCGACAGGTAGGGTAAAATTGATCCGTGTTAGGTATAGGATTTGATAATCAAGGATGATGGAGGAAATATCAAACTTAGATACTAACCTTTTAAGGCAATGGATATCTTAGGGCAATTAAATATTTGTTGAGGATAGTTTAAGACTGTTATTGGGTGGAACAGTAATTTGATTCTTATTGGGAAACACTAGCTTACAGGTGGAAGGTCCAAAAGATAGGTTAGAGAGTGATGGACATGTCATTGTTGAGCATTTCTGTTCAAAGGGTAGGCCAGAGCAAAAGAGTTGTCACAGATAACCCCTTCTTATTAAGCTTATCAATTTTAAAATTGTCAAAACTTTGACATTTCTAGACAGGAGACTAAAAACCTTTAACAGTAATCAAATTTAAACTCTATATTTGTGAGATGTTAGTTCAAAATCTGAGCAAGTTTAATGTCTAGTTATTATTTTCAGTTGCTTTAGATTCTAAAAAGAACATAAAATTTTTCCAAAAAATTTTCAATCATTTTTATTTCAAATTTATGATATAGCAGAAAGTTTTCTGCAAGTTCTCGAAGCTGCCATACGCTTGACAAGCTTCTAGATTGTAGTTTATTAGATATAATTCTCATGTCAGTTTATGATGCATAATACTTGAGCTTCCTTGTTGAGCAGGCTCTTCTGCTGGCTGGGGTAGACAAGACGATGCTGGTGTAGTTAAGGTGTGGGAATTCAGCTACATTGATAGTGTAGTTTGTGTGAACAATTCCGATTGTAATACCAATTTTTTCATACCTTTATAGGTTTATGAGACACTCACAGGTGTTAAGGTTGAAGGAAACCTTCCCATTCTTAAGAAAGAAACTGTCTTGAAATCTCTTCCATCGGAGTGGCCTGTGGATCCCATTGATGATATCCGTAGACTGAATCAGAGCAATTCCAAAACATTGGTTGTTCTGGATGATGACCCAACTGGAACTCAAACCGTTCATGATATTGAAGTATTGACAGAATGGTAATCTCTTAACGTCTCTATGTTATGTAACTTCCTTGCAAAATGGATGTCTACATTATATGAGATAGGTTAATTATGATATATGTAAAATTCTGAAGGTAAGTTATTCCATCTTCATCACTTGTTACATACTCTTAGTTTTTAATTTTTTACCATTTTGATGAAAAACTTCTGGACTTTTGTATCTACACATCAGACTTATGCTCTTGAACATATTTTTGAATTGTATAACTCTTTCGGCTTTTCCATTTCAGGAGTGTTGAGTCACTAGTTCTGCAGTTCAGGAAGAAGCCTATATGCTTTTTCATTCTTACTAACTCCAGGTCTTTAAGTTCTGACAAGGTAAATGGCTTTCTTCCAATATGAGCATTATTCAATTCTTAAGGTTTGTTTCTTACCAGCAAAGGAAAATAACTTCTTATTTAAGAATTCTCACTTTTCTTCAAGGCATTAAACTTTATTCAAGGAGATGTGTTTCTGAGTAACCAATTAATTGCATACAGGCCAGTTCTCTGATAAAAGATATCTGCCAAAACCTCAGTAATGCATCTAAATCAGTTGAGAATGTTGACTTCACTGTGGTTTTGAGAGGTGATTCAACATTACGAGGTCATTTTCCAGAGGCAAGGACCGAAGCTCCTAATCAGTATTGTAATTATTCAGATCACCTTTGCAAGTGTTATTAACCACAGCATAACACAAAGATATATGATTTGTGTAGGAAGCAGATGCAGCAGTTTCAGTACTTGGTGAGATGGATGCATGGATCATTTGTCCCTTTTTCCTTCAAGGAGGCCGTTACACTATCAAAGATGTACACTATGTTGCAGATAGTGATAGGTACTAGTTCTATTTTCTCTTTTAGCATAATTTTCTTGTCTGGATAAATTTAACATGCAAACAACTGTATCTGCAGGCTTTTCCCTGCAGGAGACACAGAGTTTGCTAAAGATGCTGCTTTTGGCTATAAATCTTCCAATCTTCGAGAGGTTTACCTTTTATCATTGTGATATTCAGTTGAAAGAGAACTTCAGTATTCTTGGTAATTTTCTGACTCTATGAAACTTTAGTGGGTGGAAGAGAAGACTAAAGGCCGTATTCGAGCTAATAGTGTCACATCTATATCTATCGAACTTCTAAGAAAAGGTGGACCAAATGCTGTTTCTAAGCTTCTCTGCAGCTTGCAGAAGGTACAGATAATAGGCAATGCATATTAAATATCTTGCTGGATGGAGTTCTTTTGTATTTCCAATGCATTTGCTCCTCCCTGGATGTTACAATCTTCTATGCTTTCATTATGCTTATTAATTTCCTGGCCAATCTGATACTTTTCGATGCCATAACACAGCAATTTGGTTTACTTATAACTGTCCTATTCAAGCTAGTTTCTTTGCTACTAGTGCTTGTCTCTCTATCTGTTTTTTACTCGCTCCTACAACAATTGTGCAAGCTTATAACATGCACTGGACATAATACAAATATCAACGATAACAGTAGTCTGTTTGACTCCTTGACCTGAAAGAATCTTCAATTCTCCTTTCCTTCTTATTCTAATTCTTTTTTTTTTCTTTTTGTGTGTGTATGTGTTTTCTCTTCCTTCTCCTCAGTCCCAAAACTATCTGCTTACCATGTAGATTATTCTGGATGTTGGGTAATAATTATTTAGCAAGTCTATTCAAATAATTGAAAATATACCATCCAAGGAATTCTGATCATGTTAGTGTATTCAAAGTTTTTCTCATTATGAACGACTAGGCTGCATTACCTTGAATTCTTAATGGTTTGAACATGGAGTGTCCACAGTTCATTTATGATGCTTTTGTTTTTGTTGGCTGAAACAGGGTTCAACATGTATAGTCAATGCAGCAAGTGAAAGAGACATGGCTGTTTTTGCAGCTGGAATGATCCAGGCAAAATTTCCTCATATATATTTCAAATTACTCTATGTCCTTTCTATTTTTAAATTAATGAAAAAATTTTTAAAAGCTTTTGCATTTTAAGCAGGCAGAATTGAAGGGCAGGTCTTTTTTATGCCGAACAGCTGCTAGTTTTGTTTCTGCACGAATTGGAATTATTTCAAAAGCTCCCATACTGCCTAAAGATCTAGGACTAAACATAGAAAAGAGCGGTGGGCTCATTGTTGTGGGATCATATGTTCCTAAGACAACAAAACAGGTTGAATTACTGGACTCCAGTTTCCTGGTTTAATTGTAGCTCAGTGATAATGGTATTTGCCATGTGAGTGATATTTGTTATCTTTTATAATTGACAGGTTGAAGAACTAAAAATACAAATTGGCGAGATCTTAAGAACCATTGAGGTGATCCAGATGCATAATATATATGCTCTTTAAATGTGTAATGATATTGCATTTCTGATGGTTTCTCCCACAAGGAGATGTACATGTACTGTTAGTATAAGGAGTTGGAATTTCCTTCTTTGTCATGACCAGGTTTCTGTTAATAAACTTGCCATGAAGTCTCCAGAAGAGAGGGAGGAGGAAATTAATAGAGCAGCTGAGATGGCAGATTTTTTCCTTGGGGCTTGCAGAGACACGTTAATAATGACTAGTCGTGAACTCATCACTGGAAAAAGTCAACCATTCTTCCTTTCTTTCATTTATTTTTTTTACATTGAAGATGTGATGGTGATTTTTGACATTATTTGACATAAACAACACAGCTTGCAGCTTGAATTTTGTAAAAAAAAAAAATGTTTTAAACTGAATAATTCATTTTTATGGGCAGCATGTGGTCAGACCAAAATTTACTATCCTTCTTTGCTATTATAAGGGAGCCTAAATTCATTCTCTAGAAAGGAAGATATTTTCCTCAAACTCTGTCATCTAGTGCTCTTCTTTTATTTATTTAAAATTTTGTCTACCAGCTGCTTCTGAGAGTTTGGAAATCAATTTTAAAGTGAGCTCTGCATTGGTGGAGATTGTGCGGCGGGTAACAACAAGACCTAGATATATTCTAGCAAAGGTATTTTGAAATTGTTTAAGTGAACCAGTTCTATTTCCTTTGATTATGCTTTAAATGATAAACGGCTTAACTTCTTGATTGAATTTCATGTCTACCCTAGTGGAATTTAGTTTTTGAGTTGAGCCAAGGGGTTGGTCATATCAATCCCTTTTAGCCCTGCACTGAGATATCTTATTTACTTGGATCATTTTTCACCATTTAGATGTCAAATTATGAATATAACTAGCCTCTTTCTGTCAATCTTGGAAAACCATTTTTAATCTGCATTCCGAATATCGAGATATGACTCAAGTGCTGAAGACACTGTTTACACACCTAGAAATGTATCATGTCTGTATTGATGCTGCATGAACAACTATTGCTCACAATGCCAGTATGCCACTACCTAAACTCAGGATTGAGAGAATCAGAGATTTGTCAGACATAGTTGAATGTGTTTCTTAATTGAATAACAATTGTAAGCACAAGTAATGCTCAAACTATTTCCATGCTTTACCGCTATTAGAAACATGTCTCTAAACTCATTTGATCGGAGAAGTGATGAATATTAGGTTGAGATCTGCATTTACCTTTTCAACACGGTGTAAATTTTTCATAGTAATATTTTTCTACTACCTAAAATGTGTTTGGGAATCTTGAAATCAAAAGAAGAAGAAAATATTGGTAGGTTTTGATAATAGCATGAATTGTATAATGTTGGTAGGTTTTGATAATAGCATGAATTGTATACTGTTTCCAATATTTTAGAAATAAGGAACATCATATATATGAAGCACGTAATACACCTATCCATGCATTTCCAAACATTAGTTCAGAATCTTCACTGAAAGATGTCTCATCATAGCATTGTTCATGGTTATTTCCTCACAATCGTTATAAGAATAGAATATCAATTATTCCAATGACTTTATCTGTTACACACTGCATGCAATTGAACAGCACAGGCTACCCTTTCCTTTGGCAGTATTTTGGATCATTTGGGATTTTTTATAGCTTTGATTGTGAAATGTTTCTTTTATAGATGTAAAATTCGGTTTTTTGGATGTGATTTTCTTTTGTTGTTTGTATGCCACCATAAGTGCCTATATAGCAGAGTACATAAAAATTGTGTCAGAGCATTCATGTGTGGTGGCTATTTATTAGAATCTTGATGTAAGAGGCGCGTAGTCATCAGATTGGAGTTCCTCGTTCAATGCCTCATTTGATCCCTCGTTAGAATACCACAATGTTGGAATTTGATCCCAAAAATTTGTTTGAAACATTAAAAACTTCAGTCAACTGCTTTCTATTTTTTTGGGTTCTAGGGTGGAATAACCTCATCAGACCTTGCTACAAAAGCTCTAGAAGCAAAATGTGCCAAGATAGTAGGACAAGCTCTGGCTGGTGTTCCCTTATGGTTGCTTGGTCCTGAAAGTAGGCATCCAGAGGTTCCCTACATTGTATTCCCTGGTAAATGAATTTTTAAATTATTTTCTGAATTTTTTTTATTTTTTAAATTTTGAGAATAGAATCTCTAACTTGTAAAGTTGCTTTTGCAGGTAATGTTGGTGACAGTAAAGCATTGGCAGAAGTTGTGAAATCTTGGGCTCATCCTTCTAAACTTTCATCAACAAAAGAGCTCCTTCTTGTAAGGACTATAAACTTAGTTGTGTCATCTGTTGTTTCTCCTGATGGTGACAATTTCTTTCTGTGTAAAGAATGCAGAGAATGGCGGATATGCAGTTGGAGCATTCAATGTTTATAATTTGGAAGGAGCAGAGGCTGTTGTTGCTGCAGCAGAGGAAGAAAACAGCCCTGCCATTCTACAGGTGTGAATGAGATTGATGGCCAATACTTGAACCAAGATCTTGTATTAACTTCTATGGACACAACTGTGAGTTTCAGGTACTTGTGAAGTTGTGATGTATTTATCATTGCTGTCTGTTCTATAAACAGATACATCCTGGTGCCCTGAAGCAAGGAGGAATTCCCCTGGTTGCTGCTTGTGTTGCTGCTGTGAAACAGGCTAGCGTAAGTAGCTCTCTTCATCCTAAAAGAACAAAAATTTAAATAAAGAATTGATTTGATTGAAGGGGAATGAGAGGTATAACATTGTAAGGGGATCTTCATCAATGGCCTGCTCATTCAATGTATAATACTAGTAATATGCACGATGCTGTCCATGTGGTTTTGATTCATTTGAGCGAAAGTAAAATATAATCTCTTGAGATTCAATGCTCATTGAAGCCATTATTTGCAGGTCTAGGGTTAGATATTCTCAGCATTTAGATCATATTCAGTTTATGAGAAATGCTAATGACAGTTGCCTTGAAAGGTGACTGCCCAAGACTATCCTTCCTATTGGTTGGTGAGGAGAGAGAAAAAATTAATATAATTATTTATTCATTTTCCTCTCTTCTCTCCATTTTGATATTTTCACTCTCCTCACCAACCAATGAGAAAGAAAGTGTTGGATAGTCACATTTCAAGATTGTGCTTAGCATTCCTCTTCAGTATGTATATTTTTCCTTGTTTGAGAGATTCAGTTTTGTTTCTTTTTTCTACTTTTGTTCTGCCTATTCTTTAGGAGATTCTTTTTCTGTTCATATTTACACTTGTATATATAGAGTCCTTATGATTAATACAACCTTTCGATAGCTTTTGTTTAAAGGGTAAAAATCATTGAGAAGTTGAGGGGCTAAGCTGCTAAGGTTTGCGGAGATAGAAGTTATATGGATTCCTCAATATAGCATGTGTGAGAGAGAGAAGAGAGACAGCAAGGGAGACGCTTACTGGTGGTGATATGTTACCATTATAATAGGCATAATTATTACTTGGATTCTATGTTGAGAAAATTATGTTATTATGTGGTGCAAAATCAAAAACTAGGATGTCAAAAGTCTTGTAATAATCAGACAAGAATTGAAAGAAATCTTATTTTTCTTATTCACAATTGTATAGGTATTTATATACATAAGAGATCCTATATAAGGAAAGAATCACACTAATTAGGCACACTGATTTGGTAATAATTAGGGACTGATTTGGTAACAACAAATCATCCCTAATTATGCCTACTATCTTGTAACATGCACACTGATTTGCACACTGATGTGGTAATATTTAAGGACTAATTTGGTAACAACAAATCATCCCTAATTATGCCTACTATCTTGTAACAAGTCTCTAATGCATTCAGTTTTTGCGACAACACTGAAGATGGGACTGTTCAATTTTTACTTGCTAGGATCCTGCCTGTATGGATGTAATATGGCCCTTTCTGGGTTACTTACAGACTTACTTGTATGATAAAATGCTGGTTATGCAAATTATATCTGCAGTAAAACGCAAACATTAATGCACAGACTTGCATGGCAGGTGCCTATTACTGTTCACTTTGATCACGGAACTTCCAAGAAAGAACTAGTGGAAGCTCTTGACTTGGTAAGTACATTCCTGTTTTGATGAAAGCTGTATGCGGTGGGTTCAACATACAACACGATGTTAATGTTGTCAGCTTTATCCTTAATGACACGTTTGATATGCGTTATCTTGAAATAAGAATGGATTCTCATTCTAAATTTGAGTTTGGTACCTTATATTAAGCTAAAATATTTGAGAATATGATTGTGATTCCTATATATTGTAGGATTCCTAATATCTTAAATTTAATCATTTATGTGTTTTTTTTTAATAAAATATTTTATTTTTCCAAAAAAAAATGATAATAAATTTAAGAAAATCTAGATCAATATAATTATTTTCTGAATTATATTTTATATGAATAATGCCAAAGAGAAATATTGGAATCCCAAAACACCAATTCAGGAATAGCCGAATAGGATTTCATTTTCCATTCTTTTGGTGTACCAAGCGTACCCTAGAGTACTGATTTAATACTAATTGCCTTCCTTGAATCCAACATGCTAGGGGTTCGATTCAGTGATGGTAGATGGTTCACATCTTTCTCTCAAGGATAACATATCAAACACAAAGCTTATATCGTCCTTGGCCCACTCAAAAAATATGCTGGTGGAAGCAGAACTGGGGAGGTTGTCAGGAACTGAAGATGACTTGACTGTTGAAGATTATGAAGCAAGGCTGACTGATGTTAATCAGGTTATTGCACCTCCTAAAGCATGAATACTGAAACTCGTGTCTTTGATATGAGAAAGTGATATAATGGGCTTCATTTGAACTTCAGGCTGAAGAGTTCATTGATGAGACTGGTATAGATGCTTTGGCAGTGTGCATTGGGAATGTACATGGGAAGTACCCTGCCAGTGGGCCAAATCTCAGGTTTGATCTGCTGAAGGTATCATTCATACGTTAACTATTTGCCTATGCATTATGATTGGTACGTTTTATTTGTGCTTTACATTTCATGTTCCTAGTAGAGAAAGGCATTTTCTTGTTTAAGGACCTATGCTGCAATCATTAAAAGTAACTTATGCTAATATTTGACCTTTAGATAACTATTTGGCTATGCATTAAGATTGGGGACACTTTGGGTGCGTGCATTACATTTCATCTTTTCAATCAAAGACAGCGGACAATTTCTTGTTTAAGGCACCATGATGCAGTAGTTGAGAAGTTATTTGTGCTAATGTAGTTTATACATTAAACCTTCACTAGAGTTCTGTACGGGTAATGATGTCCTGTAAATACAAAAACAGACAATGTTCCGTAACAAAAATTAACAGCACTACGATTGACTTCTTATTGGTGTGGCATCATCAATCTTTAAACAGTGAAGATAAAATTAATCCGAATTTGAATATCATGAAAATATGTTTTAACCTTGTGAATGTGCTTCCACACTTGTGTGATGGTCACTATTAGCACCAACATTGTTCTGGAGGAAATTTGGACTTAATAGTTGCTATTTTTAGGATTTGCATGCCTTAAGTTCAAAGAAAGGTGTTTTTCTGGTGCTGCATGGTGCTTCAGGATTGCACAAAGAAGTTATCAAGGTATGTTTCTGCATTTTTGTTAAAGAATGTTGAGATGTACATTTGTCGAAGGTTTCTGGAAAAAAACAGTTACATATATTTTGGTTGCAAGTTCTTTGATTGATTAAGAAGTTGAAATCTGAATGAAGTTGAGGCAGAATCATTAACAAATTAATGTTGATGAATGGCATAAGCAGGCTTGTATTGAGCGGGGTGTGAGGAAGTTTAATGTAAACACTGAGGTGCGCAAGGCTTACATGGACTCGCTAAGCAAACCTCAGAAAGATGTGGTCTACGTTATGGCTTCTGCAAAGGAAGCCATGAAAGCTGTGGTTGCAGAAAAGATGCATTTGTTTGGATCTGCAGGAAAAGCATGATTTTTTCCATGTTCGTTTGTAGTCCTGGACTACAAGTATTTGCCTTTTTTTGTGAAATATAATTTGTTACTACTCATAAATAATAAAGCAGTATTAATACAATAACTTAGTATTTTGAGCCTGAATGGGAAATACATTATTCAGTGGCTTTGGCGGCGACAAGTTGATGAAATAGAGCTGATGCGGATCTGTCCTTGACTTTCTGAGACTTCAATCTCTGTATGTTCTCGATAACCTCACGGTTATTGTTGAATACATTTCCATTTTACTTTCATATAAAGTTGATGATAAATGTGCTTATCAATCTTTCGAGCTTCTCTATATTTGCAGAGCAAAAGCCTCAGCACTCTCATTTTGCTCATCCATAGGTGCTTGGAAGGTTGCCTTGCCTCTTTTGTTCCTCCTCTTTCCATATCCTCTCTGCTTTATGTACTTTCTTCCACCGCCACCGTGAATGGGTTACGCAAGTGCCTTCTATTTCATACTTGTACACTTGTTTTACTTTACATTTCTTGTTTTTCTTTGCTCGATTTCTAATAAAAATTTATGATCAAATATCCTTTCTGTTAGATAAAGTCAGGAGCATGAAGTGTTATCCACAAATTAACATGAGGAAATGTTACTAACATTTTTTTTTTACATTTTCTATCTATATTAGAAATATGTATTTCTTCACTTGTAAAATATTATTATTTTTTATAATAAAAGTTTGTTTTATAAAAAAAGAAATACATTTTTTTGCGTTGGATATATATAGTGAAAAATGCATAATAAACCGTTGGTAGCATTTCTCTTGATATAAATACAAGTTCCTCTGCACACCAGATTGGTGCCTAAAGGGACCAAGTACAAAATCTCCTGAAAGATGAGGCCCAACTTAAGTGTTGAGGCTGAAGCCCTGAGCCTCTGTATTTTTTTTTCTACAAATTATCTGATTATCTTAGGATTTGATTGTCCTTATTAGGAATGACAATAGGAAGGAGGCCCAACTTAAGTATTGAGGCTGAAGCCCTGAGCCTCTGTATTCAGTTTTTTTTTTTAATACAAATTATCTGATTATCTTAGGATTTGATTGTCCTTATTAGGAATGACAATGGCTTTGGGTGTTGTGGTTACTCATGTCTATTCAAATCCATTTAAACTTTAATGAGTAATCATATTAGGATTTTGAAATGAATTTGGAAGGTAATATATAAACCCATCACGGGTTTGGATAGGATATGAGTAGAGAGTGTTGAATATATATATATATATATATATATATATATATATAAAGAAATAAGAATGAAAAGAAATCGATTATTTCATTGATAGTAGAAAGCCTTATATATACAACTCTATGAATATAAAATAGGAAACAAATATATAAAGAATAGGAAATAATACAAATTAGGAAATAAATCTCTACCTATTTCTAATTACATAAATCATACTAATTAAGAATATTATTTAAATATCTTCCAATATCTCACAACACTCCCCTTCAAGTTGAAGCATAGATATCAAACATGTTCAACTTGTTACTGATATAAAAAAAACAAAGAGCTCCAAAACATATATCACAAAAGGCTTCACACCACACTAGTGTAGACCAACCAGGTAGAAAATATCATACGAACCGACAAAATCTGTAACACAAAATTTGTTCTAAAGCGGTCCAGTGATGAACTGTTGGTGACGACATAAATTGACTCACAATACTAATAGAACATGCAATATCCGGACGAGTCACAGTGAGACAATTCAACTTCCCAACCAATCTTCTATACTTCTCAGGATCTTCAAATAGTTCACCATCCTTTGTAAGTTGCATATTAGGAACCATCGGAGTACTTGATGGCTTTGCCCTCAATTTTACTGTTTCAGATAACAAGTCAAGCACATATTTCCGCTGAGATAAGAAAATATCTTTCTTACTCCTTATTACTTCAACACCTAAAAAATATTTTAGCATCCCTAAGTCTTTAGTGTGAAATTGAGTATGAAGAAAGGACTTTAGAGATGAGATTCCCACACTATCGCTTCCAGTAATAACAATGTCATCAACAT
>CATIWF010142667.1:0-12385 GCA_949630135.1 Balakata baccata
TTAACCTTTCTAACTGAAATAATTGAACATAGTGTCTGAATTGTTAACATATGTGATGCTTAGCTGTCAAATGTTGCAAAGTGATAATATTATATGATCCAAAAAAAAATTATCCCTCATTATAAACAGGACTATGTTCCATTTTATGCAATATATGATAACATGATATAAGTTTAAGTGATATCCATAGGTTTAAGGTGTTACAAAGTCCCTTCGAAGTCAGTTGATATTATTCCATTTGAGATGTGGAATAACAAAAGGCCCACAATTTCTTACATGAGAGTTTGGGGTTGTCCTGTTTATATGAATCGGTCATTATCAGATAAGTTGAAAGCTAAATCTGACCGATGTTTGTTCGTGGGATATCCTAAAGCTTGAATAGATATCAATTCTACCACCCCTTGTTCTAAGACATGCTATCTTTTTGGAGAAAGAGTTTCTTCTAAAAGAAGATAGTGGGAGCAAAATTGAACTTGAGGAAGTTTAAGATGCTCCAGTAGATGCTGATCAACTGCCTGAACCCGAGCATGCTACTCATACAAATGAAACAGTAGCTCAACCTTCTAAAGCATAAGAACTTCGTAGGTCAAGTAGGATACGCACTGTTCTAGAGAGATATGGATTTCTTTTAAGCGAACAGAATGACATATTGCTCATAGAAGATGATGAGCCTACAACCTATAGAGAAGTTCTGAATAGTTCAGAATCTGACAAATGGCTTCAAGCCATGAAGTCAGAAATGGATTCCATGTATGAAAACCAAGTATGGACTTTAGTTGACCCACTTGAAGGGATAAAGCCCATAGGGTGCAAATAGGTTTTCTAGAAGAAAACTAACATGGATAGTAATGTGGTTACCTATAAAGCTAGACTAGTAGCTAAAGGGTATCATTAAAAACAAGAAATTGACTATAATGAGACTTTTAGCCCAATAGCTATGCTTAAATCCATAAGGATACTCCTAGCCATTGCTGCTCATTATGATTATGAGATATAACAAATGGATATAGAGACAACTTTCCTTAATAGAAACCTAATCGAGGATATGTACATGACACAGCAAGAGGGCTTCATATCCAAAGATGACGCAAAGGTAAGCAAGCTTCAAATATCCATTTATGGATTGAAACAAGCATCTAGGAGTTAGAATATCTAGTTTAATAAGACAGTTACATATTTTGGTTTCTTACAAAATCTGGATGAATCTTGTGTATACAAGAAGGTTAGTAGAAGTGCAATCGTGTTCCTTGTGTTGTATGTAGATGACATACTGCTAACAGAAAATGATGTCTTAGTCTTGCAATCGGTCAAAATCTGGTTATCCAAGAATTTCACTATGAAAGATCTTGGAGAAGCAGCCTACATTTTGGGGATAAGGATCTATAAAGATATATCTAAAAGGTTGCTCGGTCTTTTACAATGTACATACATAGATAAAGTGCTAAAGAGGTTTAGCATGGAACAGTCCAAGAAAGAATATATTCCCATGACCTATGGAATTACTCTCTTAAAATCTGTGTCCAAAGACATAAGATGAGAGGACATACATGAGTATGATTCCATATGCTTCGGCTATAGGATTAATCATGTATGCTATGATATGTACAAGACCCAATGTATCATATGCTCTGAGTATCACGAACAGATACCAGTTGGACCTAGGTGAGGGTCATTTGGTGGCTATTAAGAATATCCTTAAGTACTTAAAAAGGATTAAGGATGTATTCTTAGTCTATGGAGATGGAAACCTTGTAGTGAGTGGGTATACCGATACCAACTTCCAATATGACAAGGATGACTCAAAATCCCAGTCAAGTTATATGTTCACACTTAATGGTAGAGCCGTCAGTTGGAAAAGTTCCAAACAAGAAACGACTGATGATTCCACAACTAAAACAGAGTACATAGTGGCTTCCGAAGTAGCAAAGAAAGCGGTTTGGATTAAGAAATTCATAATGGAACTTGGAGTGGTTCCTAGCATTGTTGGTCCAATACAATTATATTGTTACAACAATGGAGCCATTGTGCAAGCAAAAAAGCCTCAGTCTCATCAAAACTCCAAACACGTACTCAGAAGATACCATTTGATTAGAAAATCATTGGTAGGAATGATGTAAAAGTAGAGAAAGTGCCATTGATCATAATATAGTTGATCCTCTAACTAAGCCACTTCCCTAAAGGAAATATAATTCTCACGTACTCGCCTATGGAATTCAATATAAAGATGATTGGCTTTAGTACAAGTGGGAGGTTATTAGAGAAGTGCTATAAAAACAATCACATTCAGCACTTATTGTACATATTTATTTAATTAATAAAAGACATTTTTCATTAATTTGGTATTCATTTGATATATGAATTGATAGTGATCTTAAATTAATCAATAAAGTCCTTGATACATAACATAATATGAAGGAAATCATGATGAGATTATGATAATGATATTCTTATCATATATAATTATGTTAGTATCTAAATTATCCCTAGTCATAGGATTAATAAGATGAGACATTATTAATCCAGATAGACTAGCACATGTTATATTCCTTGATTGGATCAAACAGTAGATCTCATAATCTATAAGCATGAAATGTTTAGAGTTAATATGTGGATGCTTGCTAAGAGTAACCAAGTACATTGGATGACTTTCTATGAGACAATCATATGGATATTATATTCAAATATCAATGATAGTCTCATCATAGCAATGGTGCAAGTATCATTTGACTTGAGGTACTTAAGGATATCTTGGATATTGATTCTGTACTTTGACTCTATTCCTTGTTACCTCATAGAGGTTGGCTCATAGGGTGGTGATTGGGTATAGCTAGAGGTATTTGAAGGTAATTGGGTAGCCAACAAAGGATTCACCACTCTGATCGGAGGGAGTGTATACCTATGGCAACTTATCAGGACATTACTCCAGAATCTCTAGCCAGAGTGGAAATGTCATTAAGATGGTATTCAGTGACATATCTAATAGAGTAATTAGTCTCAAGGACAAGATCCAACATCACTTGGGTTATGTGTGACGTAGTCAGTTTAGTGGAAGTTGACACATTGTTCATACTCTGAACCGAGTGGGGTACAGAATGGTAAAAAGATAATATGCACAGAAATTGTCTATGGAAAGGTTCGTAGTCAAACCACTGACTTTTCAGTCAATTGGGGGTCATAATGTTTTGCTAGATACCGCTCATGACTTGCTTAAATTAATTGATAATTTAAGTGGCCAACACATCTGGAAACCTAATGGGTCACACATATTAAAAATGTGAAAAATGAGTAAAATGGCTTTTGATGATATCCAAAAATAAGAGAGAATTATTTCAGGTCAGATCGCGATAAGATCAAGAGAAAAAAAAGACCCCAAAAGATAGAAAAGAGACAAGGAAAAAATTTTGGGAGAAAAAATATTTTGGAGACCATAAGAAATTAATTTTTCCTCTCAAAGGAACATACATCATTACTAGCACTTTGACGTATATTCAAGCCATTTCTATAGTGGTTTCATCCTCTCATCTTTGTGTGGATATTGTTAGAGACAATCTGAGATTAGATTGTTATGATTTGCTACAATATAATAAGATGAGAAGTTAAAGAACAAATCAAGAAATTATAAAAGTATAATTTCTAAATTTTACTTTGTTAAATTAGTTTTAATTGACACAAGCTAATTCTCTTGTTTCGGATTTTGAAAAATTTTAATTTCCATTGTGTAACATGTATATGATACACGTTCAAAATCCTTTAATTGGGACATGCATGTATCTCCTTATATTGCATACACATGGGACACAACATTTTCTTAGCCTCGTAAGTTGACATTGGAAGCTCATTTCCTTCTAGAAGCATCTCTTATAAAAGTTCTAATAACGCATTGAAACTTTTATTGCTCCATCCATTTTTAGTTTTAATGTTAGATGATTTCAATAAGGGTAACAACTTTGTGAACTTAGTGCAATCGAGATACAAAGTTCTCTCAGCATCGTAACACAATCTTTCAAGATCTTTTGGCCTTTTGGCAAAATGCTCCGTATCATGTATCATCTCGTCTACCCGATCATTCTCCAAGTCATTCCCTTCATCATTAAGGTAATTTTATCCCTGATTTTCAAATTCATTATTACTATAACTTGTCCTAGGAACAACATTCTCACCATGTCATATTCATTGTGTGTACCCTTCTATAAAACCACGCCTTATTATGTGTTTTGACAATCTAAACATTATGAAATTTTCTCATGTTCATATAGTCAACACAAGGACATGCAACCATTCCTTCTCTCTCTCTCATTTACTTTTCCATCCCATTTCTAATAAATCCATCAACTCTATTAAAAAATTCTACTATATTATGTCTACCATACATCCAACTTCATTCCATATCTACCAACACAAACAAAAAAAATTAATACAAACTCATTGCTTCTAATCATGGTAAACATTAGTTTTTAGGTCCTTATTGCTCCAACCTAACCCATCCTTAAATGTCAAATCTCACTAGTGAACATATATTTAGTTTTTAATCCCAAAAAAAATTTAGCAATATTTCCCCTCAGTTCTCCAAGTACACAATATAAATAGAAAGATTCATTAACATACGTACCTAGAGAATAATGGGAAAATACACCGAGATTTTTCTTGGAATTAAAAACTATTTATATATTCACATCCTAAGTGAGATTCAACGTTTAAGAACAATTCTAAAACGACAACAATTCAAAACTTACTCATAATGAGTAAATCTTGAATGAGTATCTAATATCAAAAAAAAAAAAAATTTAATCCATACAAATTTCATAATGCAAAAAAGAAAATACTTCTTTAAACTTGAAACTCATGTCATTATAAATAGTAACTTTTTTGTAAAATTTTTATGCATTTTAATTAAGTGTAAAAGTAACTAACGATCACTTTATATGTATTTAACACTTTCTATATAATAATTGTTTAAACTTTATCTAAATAAAAGGAGAAATAGTGTGAATAAATAGGACAAAAACTGACTTGGAATGAGATTAGCTAGCGTACGAGACTTGCAGCGATCGATATGACAGAGTAGATAACTAAACTAAAAATACTACAAAATAAAGTACAATATGAAGAATCATTTAATTATTCTGTTTATAAAATACAAAACTTTAATTTAATTGAGTTTGATTGAGAGAAAAAACAAGTTCAATAATAGAAAAATAAAATTTCATATATTATAAAAAAAAATTTGCTTCTAAATTTTTTCTCTTTTTTATATATCAAATATAAATGAATAATTAATTTATATGCAATTGTATTCATCATATTGTTGGTTAATGTAATTAAAAAGAAAAAATTAAATTTATTAAATATGATAAATTGATAAATTCACCATTTTACAAATTAAAATTCAATTAAGGAGACAATGGAGAAACTTGGGCATGTTTAACACAAATGAAGATAATATTGGAGCAAAACCGAATGGATATGTGTCATAAAATGAGAAATTAAGGATAAGAGAGTACTTGTATCACAAAACAAACAAACAATGGCATATAATGGAGTATGCATTCGGCCAAAGAAAAAAAAAATCAAACAAACCTCCATATGTGAAGAAGATAAAGAAGACAATGGAGAGGATGAAACTCCAAAATGTAGCCAAGCAAGATGTTTTGGGGACGAAACTCCAAAAAACTCCACAATGGAAGAAGCAGCGGTGCCGGTTGCAAAGAACTTATGAGAAACGGTTTTGAAATTTTAGGGAAGAAGGTGAACAACGCGCTTGCAAAAGGGCTTTTAAAGGCAACCCTTTTGCACTTGTTGTGTAAAACAAAAGACATTTAAGCTGATTTATTGCGCCTGTCGTTTTTGTGTCTGTCGTTAAACATTTTTATGTTTGTCATCCAAAACAACAGGTGCAAATGTTACTTGTGCCTGTTGTCCAAAATGATAAAGTGTTTTTGAGTATTTGCGTCTATTGTTTTGTATGACATGCACATATGCTTCAATATTTGCGCATGTAAGTTTGATGCCAGCGCATAAGTGTTTTTTATTACTGGTGTTTTATTTAATAGCCACAAAAAATATTATTCAATAGTACTTTTTGTACTAGTGATTAGGATTGAACCATGTCGGGATTGCAGAAAAATTTTGGGAAAAAGTCGTTCAATGGGTCATGAGTCTGCGTGTTGACAGCCCAGCATGCAGGCCTACTGGCCAGTAATCCGCCCAATTTTGGCAATTTTGATTTTAATTGGCCTTTGGGTGTGAGTTGGACTCTAACCCTAAGGTATTTTTGGAAACACGTATAAAAGCCAATTTACATAAGAAAATTGCCTAGCCACCACAAAAAGAATTAAGTGTTAATTCTCTATATTTTTCTCTCAAGAACAATTATTTTGCTTGCATAAAATAATTCTTGAAGCCATTTCCTTGGAAGATTTCATTTTCTCATCTTCGTGTAGATCATCATTAGAGGCGATCATAGTTTGAATTGTTGTGATTGGTGACAATCTAACAAGAAGAGAAGGAACAAGTCCAAGAAAATTAGAGTTAACAATCTTCAAACTATGTTTAGTTAATTAATTTTAATGACATAAGTAGAATCCTTTGATTCGGATTTTGAAAAAAAAAATTTGGTTGTGTTTTTCTGTATGAGATACATATTCAAAACCTAACAATATATTTGTTGTAAATATAATACTATTAGACAACTGCTCTTAACAGGGGTTATCATAGTTAATATATAAAATCAAAGGATGACATTGCGGATCTACTAACCAAAGGGTTAAATAGAAAACTAGTTGATAAATCATCAGAAGGAATGGAACATAAACTCATAAGAGTATAAAAAGTCAATAGAAAGGAAAACGTAACCTAGTTAATTGGAGATCTCAAGATCTAGGTTCAATGGGACAACCTAATTGTAAAAATGTAGTGAGATCACTTTGGGGGATAAATATGTGATGATTTAAAATGAGGTTAAGTTATACTTTTAATGATACTTTTGTCTAAGATATCACCTATGTGGGAGTGAAGTGGGACTGCTTTAATGTAGAATGAGTGAAATTCAATTCTCTAAAACTCTCGCAAAACCAAACAGATGTTCAGGGCCAAAATAAGCATAACAAAGAGAATTGAATTGTGTCAAGAAAGATTTCTATGTCGAGTGTATCATATTTACTGAAGTCGCTAAACAGTTCAATGACATTATATCAATTGAATAACGGGTAAATTTAATATACTTTCATAAGGGAAGGTTCAAAGGGTAACACCTATCTATCCTATGCAGATTTCGATCCTCAAACTTTATCACATAGTAAGGCTTTATCCTTCTTACTTTTCGCCCAATTTTATTCATATGGGGGATTGTTGGAAAATTTATGATTATGAACCATTTTGAGAGGATAATTCGGGTAGGTCCCACAACTTAGGTTTTGGAAGAAGACCCGGATATTATTCCTTAACATGAGGAATTTGAATTAATGTATTCATATGCTCAAAATGGAGAATGTATGAATAGAAATTAAAGCCCTAAGTGAGCTCCTTGCTAAGGAGAAATGAAGTGAAAGTGGTAAAGTGAGTGAAACTTGTCCCATATCACTAAGATGTAAGGTTAAGGCATAGTTTAAATAGAAAGACGTATTCTTATATTGGTAAGAAAGTAGCATGAAAGACTCTCTCACGTGCACAGGTGCAGAGGGTACAAATCCATGGTTGCGTAATACGTATACGAATGTCGGACCGAAATTCTATGGTCTAGACCAAACCCGATTTTTACATTTTTTATTCTTGAAAATTGAAGGACATGAACTTGTTGATATGACACAACCGTATTGTTGTACACAATATATGCATAACTTGTGACATGACCGTGTCATTTTTTGACACAACTATATCGATATGCATAATATATCTGTGTCATTTGACATGATTGTGTCGTTATGCACAATGTGTGCATAACGTGCGACATGACCGTGTCGCTAGATTTTCCAAATGTGTCTTTTTAACTTCTCTTTTTTGATGTTCCAGATAATAATTCATCATTATTTGGGTGTTAGAAAGGTATAAAGTAACATCCTTTAAAGAGATTAATCACAATTAATTCATTGTCTCCTCTTAGTAAAAATAAGAGTTCTTGCCTTTTGTTGAAAAGACTTTTTGAGACTTGATTTTTCGTTTTCTTTTTCATCTTCTCAAGTGATATAGTGTGTGACATATATTTAGTTCACTGTAAGTGGGTGTTATGTGTTCAATATCTATTTGATATTTGTTGTATCCTTGGAGACAAATGCCGATTATCCTAAATACCTTTGGTACGGGACGAATTTATCTTAAGGATATTGTGTGGTACACAGACCTTAGATTCCTTCTACCTCTCTCTTGTGATTTTATTCGGATATTGGATTAATCTCACTCTCCTGATAATCATTTTGATTACTTCCTCTTGTAATGATGGCTGAGGGAGCTAGAACTGATATTAACTCTCTATTTATGGTTAATATTGTTTAGTCATTCTTTCATTTGACACCTGCATTTGTTATGATGTCATGTATAGTGATAAAACAAAAGCAAGTAAAAACTATTGTATTGTGTAGGAGTATGGCTTTATATTTATTTTGTCATAGCAATGCGGTTTGGCCGAGAAGTATTTTATTAGATTTTTATGTCTAAAAATTTCAAAGTAGTTTTGAATATGTATTGGTTTGGGTTATTGTTCATCTACCTTTTTTGAAATGCATAGGATAAGTATAGTACTGAGTTGGTCTTAGTGCAGTCGCCTCCAAATGAAATTATTGCATAGTGTGTCAGCTAGTCTAGCACCAACATTCTTTCCTGTGTACTTCTACTAGAGGATATAATGTTTGGTAATTTTGTGTAATATATAGATGTTCATCTGTATCTCACAAACGAATGAGGCTACATATTTTGGCAACAAATTTGTAATACATATTGAAGTTACATGGAGCTGAAGAAATGAAATGAGCAGAGCCAATATCCCAAAAATACTGTGGATGTGACTGCTAATGGGAAAGCGGATTCTTGATCAAAATAGAAATGCATCTTGAGAGAGAAACTGAGGAAAAAGAGCATAAGAAATTGCAAAGTACACCTGATGCAAAACAACTATTATGGATGCCTATGATTCACAAATAGGAATATGCAAAGAACCCAAATCAATAGAAAAAGAACTAATATTTCATTTAAATTACCTCAATACAACCTTAAGCTATCTAAGATGGATAGCAAACTACCACAAGAAATGAAAAATAAGAAGAATACTAAGAAAGGAAGAAGGAAAACAAAAGATAAAGTTATTTGTGAAAATAACTGCAAGGGGTGCACCGTCCCTTCCTAAGGCAACAGCCTAAAGACCTCTGTCAAACCAGAATACAAAAAGGCCAAAGATGCTCCTTACTGTCTCCTTGCTCCTCTTTTGTAACTACCTCATGATTTCTTAATTCCAATCCAGCCCTTCCTCAATATCCATATGTCCTCTATTTCTAATTCCAGAATATTCACACAAAATGGCAGGTGCACAAGAGGTTTGAGCATAATAATTATCTATTAATTCCTTTTTATTTCCTTCTCCATTAATGCCTCTCCCTTCAAAAACAGTCTTGTCCCCAAGATTGGATATCAAAAACAGATTACTGGTATCAATTCCCTCTTCTAGATAACCAATGGTGGAAATTTCCTTCAATTTGATTTGTTGTTGATTATGCCAAAAATGCATAGATTAGGCCCTCCAATTATACAATACTTCTCCTAAAGAGTGAACCTATTCCATTCCTAACACCATATCCAAATTATCTAATTCAAATATCAGAGCTAACAATTCATATGAATACTGTCCCACACCCAAACACATTTCTAAATTATCACATCTTTCACTAACCCACACTTTATGCCCATCACCCATTTTTACTCTTATTCTAGGAAATTGTTATTTCTATAAACCCAAAGCTAAAACCAATTTTCTGGAAATTAAGTTGTGAGATGACCATTATCAACCAAAATCTCATTTGATATGTCTTATACCCTCCCTTGCAATCTTAGAGTTTTGGAAAACTGACCATTCAAGGTAGTAATTCCCTTGAAATCAAATAATCAATACTCCCTTCGACTTGAGTATAGGCAATTTTCTCCAACAACCCTTTATAGAAAATTTCTCCATTGTCATTGAGCTCCTCATCATTGTTCAACACTAGGACCTGAAGTTGGCATTTTGGAAAGCGGTGCTGAAGTGAGTATTGTTGGCTACACTTGAAGCACAAACCCTTACACCTCCGTTCTTTTAATTTGGCATGGGATAGGTGTTGCACCCCTTAGTTTTGTTGATTTTGAGACGAAAGAGCTTTTAGAAATAAGGATGAAGCTAGGTTGTTTTATTTAGGCTTCAGTGGCCTAAGAGTTGGATTTAATAGATTTGTTGCTTAGGCCTATCATGGTAGGCCGGTTACTCAAGCCCATATTCCTAATTTGCGGACTAGGGTATACATGAAGGTTGTCTTCCTTCTCTTCTCACCTAATCACCTTTATATCACAATCCATGACCAAAACTAGCACTTCCTTCCTTACCCAAAGCAATCTCCACATTCCGAGCTATTTCCATGGTAGCTAACCTTGTATCCAGTCCTAAAACTCTCACCCAGCTCTTTATCCTATCTTATAGACCATTCATGAAATATCCCACATATAAAGCTTTAATTCTCTTGGGATCATGGACGCTATAATTTCAAACTCATCTACATATTCATTCACAGTACCCTATTGACGAAGAGCCGCTAACTGTTTGTATGGGTTACAAGACGCTATACCACCAAATTGAGAAACTCATATTTGAAAATGTCCCAAGTCAAATCGGTATGCACCTCCCTGAGTATTGTAAGCTAATGTACTGTTATACCCTCCATACAAACATGGGCTAGAGGAACTTTGTGATGTGGAGGTGTGTTGTGGATTTGAAAATAGGTTTTAGCCCTTGTGAGCCATCCTCTAGGATCTGTACTAGAGAAGGTTGAGATTTTTACCTTCTTAGTGAAATGGGTCAAGTCTTCTGTCGGAAACATTCTTCCAAAACTAGGGGGTAGGTGACTAGGTGGAGGATATCCATCCATTTGTATTAGCCTAGAGGGGATGGAATGAGTGGTGATTCTCGGAGATCCTATGGTTAAATCCGCCATGCCTTTTTCTTCTTCAACAGCTTGTTGCTTTTTGGTCCCCTTCATCCACTAAAGAACTAGATTCTGGAGTTGGTCTTGTTTCTCTTGCATTGTAACCATTTGTTGGGTGAGTGATGTCATATTTCATGTGAGAGATGTAACATCAGCAGCAAGACTATGAAGCTATTCTTCCTAGGCATCTAACCTTGCTTGGGTTCTAGTTTCCATTGTTGAATCATTCTTCCCCATTGGTATACGACAAGTCAGACCAATGATGCAAAACAACAACTATGGATGGCTATGACTCACTAATAGGAATGTGAAAAGAACCAATATTTCATTCAAATTACCTCAATACAGCCTTAAGCTAGCTAAGATAGATAGCAAACTACCACAAGAAATAGAAAATAACAAGAATACTAAGAAAGGAAGAAGGAAAGCAAAAGATGAAGTTATATGTGAAAATCACAGCCTATGGTGCACCACTCATTTCTAAGACAGCAGCCTAAGGACCTCTATCAAAACAAAATACCAAATGCCAAATATTCTCCTATTGTGTCCTTGCTACTCTTTTGTAACTACCTCATGATTTCTTAATTCCAATCCAACCCTTCCTCAACCTTTACATGTCCACTGTTACTCATTCCAGAATATTCACACAAAATAGAAAGTGCACAAGAGGTTTGAGCATAATAATTATCTGTTAATTCCTTTTTATTTTCTTCTCTGTCAACGCCTTTCCTCCCACTCAAACTTATCACTTTTGAAAATATTGGAAACCTTTTCTTCTTTGGGTGAAGGGAGTTTCGGAGATCTATATAGGGGGTATTTGAGATTGCTGTTCAGTGTCTCATAAGTAGGTTTTGAATTTTTTATTTAATTGACTGATTTTTAAAATTTTTTTATAAATTATTTTTTTCAAATCTACTTCTGGAAAAATATTTATCTGTTTCTATCCAAAAATAGTTTTCAAAACTCAGAAAAGTAAAAAATATAAATTTTTTTTTCCAAAAGCAATGCCAAACGGACCTATACTACTACTATACCTTATATTGGCATCATGAAATTAGTAGTGTTGAAGTAAAGATTCAGCTAGCACCATAGTTTGTAAGATGTGCAGAAATTAAGGTCAAAGGAGCCAATATCAAACTCTTTACTTGCTAAATTGCCATCCTATGAAAGTAAAGTCAAAAGTTTAGGTTTAGTATGTAATTTGATGGTTTCGTTATTAGTTAGTGTTGAGT
>CATIWF010142674.1:0-35281 GCA_949630135.1 Balakata baccata
TCCACGCTCGCCGGTCCAACTGGCGCACCGCACCATAAACGTAGAAATAATTTCGAAACCACCTTAAATCTGTAAATTTCGGTAAAAAAACACCAAAATTGTAATTAGTATTTTTATTTACCCTTAATTAAGAAATATCCCCTTTTTTCCCCTTAAGTTCACAATAAGGGACGAATCTGATGGCCTCTGGTAACCATTTTTGCCTTTGAAGCAACCGTTGTGCATTGCCATATGAAGGCTGGAACAGCCTCTACTCGTGTTGGGTGGAGCACAAATGGCCTTAAGTTTAGCCATTGCTGAAGCATCAAACACAAATTTTTTCATAACCCCCTAGCCAAATTTTATCAATGATGGCCATATAGCCAACATTGTTTTCTTAGGCAGAGAATCATTTTGTGGGAATAGAGATGGCGAAAAGAAACTAGGTACAACTTTTTCGCCCGAGCTGAGAACTATGGCTGCCCATGCTTTGAGAACCGCAGTTGATGTTGGCCCATCATCTCAATGATCTTGTGTGACGTTCTAGTGCCAACAGCAATTCCACCGCACCTAAAAACATTAACTTGAATCATTGCTACAGGAACTCTATCCAGGAAGTCTAAATGGCCGGGAAGTGATTTGAATATCGTTTCGCTATCGGGCTGTTTAAGGATGTCCGAAAGCCAACAGACCTTGGCTTCGGTGTACGCAACTCCATCATCGTTCAAGAACTTTCCTTTAAACGGATAAAATGAAGGCTTCTGATAGAGACTGCTTCAGGGTTTGTAATCTCACCGGAATTTCAGGTTGATCGATTTGCCAGTAGACAAAGATGATTGGAACATGTGCAGAAGCTATAAGCTGGTCCAGAAGGGGAAGTTTATACGTTCTCAGCTGAAATGGGGTTGGGGAAGATGGTTTAACAGTATGTAGGAAATGATCTCAAAAGTTGGCTTTCTTGCTGTTTTGGAGCTGCATCAAATTGAGAAGGCATATTATCCATATCAATTTTCTAATATTTCATAGTTCTTTAAATGGCGTCACTTTTGAAGAATATAATATATAATTCAATGATAAGTTCCAGAATGAATAAGTACAGGATTTATAAATCTGTCATGTATATCATCCAATCAAATCTTATCATTAGTGACAAATTTGAGATTGAACATATCAAGAATGTGAGCACATTCAGATCTGCTTTTCTACCAACAATTTTATAATAGGCTTTGCAATACCTCAGAAAGAGCAGCATGGCAAAGCATTGGTGCTTTTCCATGGTCATCCCTGCATCAGCTGTGTACTGCTTCCTCTGACATGAGACTTCAAAACTGAACCAGCTTAGTCAAATACCAAATCCAGCATTGATTTATTGCGCTCCACCCTATAGTCTTAATGTCTACAGTTGGCACTTCCATGCGAGCGCTCAAATGTTTTCTCCTGGAGGTAGTTCCGCTAACTTTGGATTTGTTCCAAGTAATCTTTCCATATCAAAACGAACTTCAATGTTGCAAATGCTGTACCCAACCACCATCAGCCAGTAAAGCAGTTTGGCAAGTTCTGGTGCACTGGTCTCTGTGATGCTTGACTGTGACCAGAAAGGCAGAAACAATATTCAACAACTTGAAAACTCAATTTTTTTCAACAGAACTTAAAATTAAAGGAAGAAGTCTAAAATTAATTTTGAAGATTAGCTAAAGAATTAATAAAATTTCCTGAGACATGCATCAGGAAAGTGCTTTAGTAAGAATTCTATAAAGGATCAATGCATAAGACTTCCCCAATATGGAGGTGCAGCCAAACTTTCAAATGACTAATTTTAAGCGTTAATCAAATTCAGATGGAGTAGAATCAGATAAGATGAGGAACTTTAGGCAAAATGTCCAAGGAGGGAACTTCTCAAACAAGGTCAAAAAAATGCAGAGTTTCTTTCTCCTCTCTAATTTGGGAAGATACCAACAAGATTAGTGTATGGATAACCTAACTTGTTTGAATCAAACCAAAGAATACGGTTATTTCTTTGACAAAACCACACTATCTAATCATATAAACCATCTCTGGCCACAGTTTTAAAGTTAATGACATATGGTGGTAGATTATTTCATTCTTTAAGCATTCTTCTTCTCTAGTGCAAAAATATCTACCACTTCTGAAACAAATCATATCAAACTCTTAAAATAAAATAGATAACTGAAATAAAGTATTACATTAAGCAAAAGCATGTGGAAAATTCCACAGCTCTGGCTAAATTGAAAAATGTCTAATGAATTTAGAAATTAATTTATGTTGTGGTTGAACAAAAATCTATACAGTCAATAATCAATCAAACAGCAACAAAGTTAATTTGGTAAATGCAAAGACAAACGTTCATTTTTTCTGAATCAGCAACAGCTAAGAGTCGCTTGATAAAGGTGTTCATTGCAAGGACAACATCCTCTCCAGCACTACTTGTCAACTCCTACAGAACCATAAAAATGTAATATATATTGTTAGACTGAACAAATGAAGCAAAGAATTTTTATATTCTACCTAGGAAAAAGAAAGCAGGACGCAAGGAGTTAAAAAATTATTATAATGGTGGCCTATCCTCTCAAATAGTGACATGGCAAGAACATCTTATTTCAATCAAAAAGAAGTCCAATGATTTCAAGAACGATAAATGCTGAAATACATGATTTTATATATGGCAACCACAATTATTAGTAACAATATGCCAGAATAATTAAACAGTATTCACCGTCTTGACTGCATACTGGTGTACTTGCCACTTGTACTAAAACAATACATAGAGGTTATAACCATCTTTACCTTCAGATTTTGGGGCTCAAGAGTCTTGAGATATTCCAACAACTCATTCTGCCCATTAGCTGATTTTCTACCAACTTGACGATTGAGTTCCTCAATCTCTGCTTCAAATAACTCTATGTACTTTTTTGCATCTATTTTCTCAGGACCAGAAACATTATTCCATCTGATAACTTCACCAGACACATTTTTCTGTGTCTCAGGTGCATAATCTGGCTCATCCTGTAACATTCATAGCATGTAGTTACAGAGTGCACAAGAAAGAATTAAAAAGCCCAGCACTCTAAACCTCCTGCAGAAATATGAAGTCAAAGGGCAGCATTTCAGATCAAATGCAACTTAAAAATGGGCAAATAAATGAATAAAACAAGCAAACTGCTCCTGACACCTATTTCAGATGTAATATAGACAATTAGATGTTGATAATGTTGTCAACTATACACCCAAGACGTAAGCAGTGAAAATTTCAAGAATTAACAACTTACAACATACCAAAATACAATAATACCTTTTTATCTCGTGTATCAGGGAGACCAACTTGCTCCAAACTCTGTTGCAATTCCAAGCGGTGTTGAGCATTCTTAAACATATAACCGGTCATCATAACACTGTACATGACTGTGCAAGATTTTCAGCTACCTAGAACAATTTTTGTCAAGTTGATTCTATTTAATGAAAAAAAAAAAAAAAAAGGAAACTTGTTCCACTATAAGGAAGTAGGCAAAGAATTTCAACACTTGCACTGGTGACTGTGACAGCAAAAAAACTGCGGGGGTAGTGTGCCAATCATATTTGTTACTGTTTGTCGCATTGTATCAACTACCTAAACAAGTGATTTTGAAAATAGATGTCTCACATCCAATTTTTTAGCGAGAACATAAGAGCAGAGAAAAATTAGCCTCCTTCCTCTAGTTTAAGGTAAAATAAAGGAAGTGACCTGTGAGAGCAAATTAATAGGTTGCGGGAAGGGGAAAGTTTTCAGAAAACCTGTTGTGGAGCCCTTCTACCAAATAGCTCCATAAACTCTGGCTGCACATTGTTGGCATTCTCCAATAGAATATCTCTCCTTGTCTTTGACTAACAATTTCAAAAAGGAAATTCAGAATTCAAATTCAAACATATCTGCATAAAAAGAAGCATGGAACATTATCTGATGATTGTAGTTTCTACATAGTAAATGACCCAATAATTACATAGCTTTATCCTAGTCTGACAAATAAGTAAGAAAAAAAATTACAAAATTCTCCAATTTGATCAAAGCTGATATCCTCTCAATCTCGGAACATGTTTGCTGTGCAGTTCTCTGACAACAAATTTCTCCTGCATGCCATTCAAGTAATTCAAATTTCTTACGATATATTTTCTTTACTTGGTATGCTGATTTAAATTTAGGTGGAAATGAAATCCAATTTGAGCATATTGCTAAATTATTGATAACTTATATATAATTATCTAAAAAGTTAAATTGGATTGGCTAGTGTAAATGACATCAATTTCCATTAACTATACACAAACTGTACGTTTCTAGAGGAAACTAAACCTGCTATTATCGGATTCTTATCTTGCTCCAATTCAGTACACCGTCTTCAACCCTCTCTCATAAAATCCATTTACTACTGACTTACGTGATGACCAGCATTGCAAAGTTCCTATCTTTTTCCAGAGAAACACAAAAACCACTTAAAACCGTTAAGGTTCCAAACGAACAAATCAATAATTAAACTACACATCACGTGTGCATGATAAAAATATTGAGAGAAGTGCAAATGATAAGAAGTAAAAGTTACCAAAGAGCCGCTGGGGGGCTTGGAATCACCAGAATTACTTGCAGACTCATCCTCAGAAGAATCATAAGCTCTAACTCTCAAAGCTAACCTTCCTTTAATGCTATCATTTATCTTTCTTGGGAAACTTATTGAAGGACGACCAGACACAGGAATCGTAGAAGTAGAAGGAGGAGGTAATTTCGGTGCAAAGAGGGCGGCTTTCACAGTCCAGGAATTCATTTGAGTTAATTACTTGTTCATCCTAATAAATTTTGTACAGCAGACAACGAAGTAGAAAAACCCAAGTGCTAATTTATGTTCTTGCCATTAACAGAACGCAAACGCTGAATAAGTGAGCTCCGAGAATTGGAATCCGGTTCCACCGTACATCTGTGGGGTGGTTTATACAGGATTTAGCGTTTTCTCGAGTGACTTTCACCCTCGTACTTACAAAATTATTTACAATACAAAATATTCCGATTATTTAAATGGTAAGAATTTACTAATTTAAAAATTATTTATAAAAATATTTTAATTTTAATTTTATAATATAAAAGTAAATATGATATAAAATATTTACTTTAAATAAATTTTAATAAAAATAAATTATAATTAATTTTGTTTTCGTTAAAATTTATTGGGTGTTCTAAAAAAATAAATTTTGAATTTTTTTATTTAATTGATTAATTTTTTTAATTTTATGAATTATTTTTTTAAATATGATTATAAAAAAATATTTATTTATTTATATCTACTAAAAATAGTTTTTAAAATTTAAAAAAATTAAAAATATAAAAAAAAGTTCTAAAAATTGTTTTTTCCAAACACAATAATAAATAAATCATAATAATTGAAAATATAAATACTATTTAGTTACAAAATAAAAATAAAAATACTTTTACGTTATAAATAATTTTTAAAATACTGAATTATTACAATTTATATAATTAAAATATTTTTATATTATAAATAATTTTTAAAATACTAAATTATTACCATTTATATAATTAAAATATTTATATATTATAAATAATTTTTTAAATTTTAAATTATTGAAAATTGTATAATTGGAGTATCATTCTTAGAATGGTTTGATTCTAACAGGGGCTTGGAGAAAGTGACGTGATTTATACGGGACCAGTCTTGCTATTGAGTTTTTTTCCTTGAGAAAAGAATTTATTATTTCGCTTAGCTAAGCATATCGACAGTTTGGCCGAGTGGTCTAAGGCGCCAGATTTAGGCTCTGGTCCGAAAGGGCGTGGGTTCAAATCCCACAGCTGTCACTTTTTTTATTTTAGGTTTAAGTTTTGGCTTTTGAGCAATTAATGCTTAAATCCTTTTTTTTCCTTGATGATTTGTTTGTCCAAATTTAATTTTTATCTCAAATTAATACTAGATTTACGGTGAATTAAATTAAACAAAAAAATCCATTTGTTACGATTCACATTTTTAAGTCTTATTTCGTAATAAATAAATAATTTTTAGCCTTTTAGAATTATTATAGTTTAATCATTCTACATTTTTTTGGCATATGCTTTGCGTCACTTAACCTTTTTTTTTGTAAATAATTATATATGAACAAATTAAATGATCCTTTACATTTTTATTGGTATTGTATAATATCCATAACCAAATTCATTTTTCATTTTTTCAATAACGCTATATTTTTCATTTAAAAAATATATTTTACCGTGCTTTTTTTTTCTTTTGTTATTTTTTTAATAGAAAAAATGTTAACAATATTTTATTTTCAAACCTTCTTGATATTTAATATATAGTTGGTTCACAACATCAAATTTAATTGTATTTTTTTAAAAAAAATTATGATATTAACCAATAATAGTGCAATTATTTAATAAAATATTAAAAGAACGTGTTGGTTACATTTATCTTTTCAATAAGGACAATATCAACAACTATATGTCATCATTTTGAAAATTCAACAAATATATATTTATAAATTTTTAATCTCTATACTTCATTTATTTTTTTTATAATGTTTCTAACTTTCATCCTCTTTAAAAAAAAAATTTCATCCAAAATAATTGAAGTGGATATATCCATTAGCTTTTCTTCTAGTTATATTATAGTAGGATTAAGATATACAATGAGAAACTAATAATTGAATGGCCATTCCCCATTTAGCTTTTTTTTTTCTTTTATTTTATTATGGATATTTTAACAAATTGTTCAAATTTGATTCTGTTTCCAAACTGACAAGAATAGTCAAGTGTTAGAGCCTTATAAGGGTGAATTATACAGGTATGAAATTAGGAAAGTGGTACTCAAAAATTATTTATAATATAAAATTAACTCAAATTTATAAATCGTAATAATTTAATATTTTAAAAATTATTTACAATATAGAAATAATTTAATTTTTATTTTGTAACTAAATAATATTTTTGTCTTTAGTTATTAAGATCCGTTTGACATTGCATTTGGAAAAAACAATTTTTACAAATATTTTTTTGTATTTTTAATTTTTTGAGTTTTGAAAACTATTTTTTAGTAGAAGTAAGTAAATATAAGTTCTTTTCCGAAAGTATATTTGAAAAAAAATAGTTCATAAAAAATTTAAAAAATTAGTCAATTAAATCAAAAAATTCAAAACTTACTTTTGTGATACTCATCAACAATATCAAACACCTCATTAGTCTCCATAACAGAAGTGTAGTATGGAATATCCAGATAAATTTTGATAAAAACAAAATTAGTTGTAATACTTGGTCAGCAAAATTAAAATTTATCTAATGTAATGTTATAGTTAATTTTGTTTTTATTAAAATTTATCTGATATGTATATTTCATATTACATTTATGGTAGAAAGATTAATAGTTAAAGACGGAAATACTATTTAATTATAAAATAAAAGTTGAAATACTTTTGTGTTACAAATAATTTTTGAAATGCTGAATTATTACAATTTACATAATTAGTATATTTTTGTATTGCAAATATTGTTTAAAGTAATAAATTATTACAATTTACATAATTGGATTACTGTAGATATAATTCACCCAACCTTAGAGGTATAGTCATTGCAATGGAGTTGGGACTGAATTATAAGGTAATTAAATAAATAAAATATCAAATGTAGTATTATTTAATTCATATTGAATCCTTAAATTTCATTTATAATGTTAAATTCGGATATATTTTGAATTAATTTAATATTTAAAAACCTCTATAAAAATTTAAAGAAAAAAAGAACAAAAGATTTGCTTAAATTGCATTCATTCACGCGCTACTTTGAATTTTTATTCCAATGCAGAAATTATAATTTATGGAAAATTCTTTTATAAAAAAATTATTACTTATCTCTTATAGTTTGAAAATTATACTATTTGATTATTATATTTTATTACAATATATTATTAGTTAGATTTCTATTAAAAAAATTAGATTGCATTGAAATAAAAAATAATATTTACCTTTATAAAATTTGATATATTACAATAATATTTCATACAATTTTAATTTATTGAATTAATATTTCAATAAAATTTGACATATTATACTAATATTTTATAAATAAAATAAAAAAATTTTTATTAATAAAAAAACTATACAATTTAACTAAAAAAATAAAATAAAAAAATAACTTGAATTTTAACATTTTTTATTATTTTACTTCAAAGTTTTTAACAGCGAAAACTGACAATGCCAGCTCACCCTTACATTTTACATGGTCTGGTCCTGGTCCTGCTTTTTATTTTATGTTTTTAATCTGTGCGATGCGATGCGGTGCACCGGATCAGTCATCCATTCCCTTTCATTTCCTCTTTGCGCCAAAATCCATCCTATTCCTGTGCCAATTCCCTAACACACCGCGACAATCGGACCTTGTCCTTCATCCCCACAGTTTTTCCTTTTTACCACTCCGGTTTCGAACCCACCTTTCTCCTGCCAATGCCGGACTCATAGCAGAATCAGATCGAGTTTTGCTAAAATTCCTCTTCATCTCCATCCCCATATCGCTTACTTCTTCTTCTTCTTCTTCCAAAATTGAGAGAGAAGTGGCAGCTCTCCTCGTTACCACCATAGATGGCTTTCCACAGGCGGCGTCATTACTATTACAGCCGCCTCCGGTCTATGCTTCCATTGATATCCTCTGTATCCGGAGTTCTTCTTATTTTCTTTGGTCTCATATCGATTCTCTCCCCTTCTCCTATCCTTTCCGATAACTTCAGGCACCCTCGCAAAGACTACTCGGTACTCACATTCTCTATCTTTCGCGCTTTCTGAATATATTTAAACGTCTCTATTCTTTCCTTTGAAAGTTCGAGTACTGATTTCGGATGTCGCTTTCTTTACTCTTTTTATTGTCTTCTGTCTTATTCAGTCAAAATTTGGAGCTGATGTTGCAATAGGAGAACCCGTTTTTCGTGTGCCGGTTAGGGTTTCCTTTCCTATACATTTAATCTTTATATTGTTATTCTGCTACCATATATTTGGAGTTTTTTTTTTTTTTTCCTTTTTTTCCTTTTCTTTTGGAAGGGTAGGTCGCGAATTGCTGGATGTGATTTATTTATATGTTAATTTGTTTTTGCGTTAGAGAGATGGCGGGAAATTGGATCGTGATATTTGGACCTCAAGAAATGCCAAAATCTTTTATGGATGCAGTAATGCGAGCAAGAGTTTTGCGAGTAAGTGTACAATCTCTCTTTTTATTTTCCATTACATTTCTTTATGTAGAGTTTAGAAAGGTTAGTTTTAATATGTATGCTCTAAGTTATGCTAGTGAGGAACCGATCCTGCTTGAAGCAGTTATAAACTTATAATAGCAAATTAGACGGTTACTAATAAAAACATTAACTGAGCTGATAGTTAAGTCTTGCTTATTTTTTTATTTGGGCTGTAATTCATAAGGTACCTATTTTGGAGTTAAATCACTTCTTTTGAGCTTATATTGGTTGTTCATGCTTCAGATGCTGACAAGGTTACTCAACGTGATCGTTATTTGCTGATTGCAACAAGTGGAGGCTTGAATCAACAAAGAACTGGGGTACATTCTTAAAATCATTTTATTCTTTTATTGTCCCAAAATGCTCGATGAGGATTCAAAGGAGTATCTGTATACATGTAACCTATCTTTTTGCCAATAGCTAGTAAATGTGATTTAGTAGGAGTTCTTGAGTCAATGAATTGATTAAACGATGGACTGGTTCAAATTTTTCTATTTGTTTATGCTTGGTGTACATATGATTCCTATAGTCGTATCCCAATCCACCCACTCCCTTTACTAGTTGCATTAGTTCAAACTTTTGACTTATGTGGTTGATTGAGTAATAAATGCCCTATTGAAACTAGAAAACACACACAAGTCAAGAGAATTTCTTTACTTAACTGTAAAACGAGTATGTATATCTTATGCTGATGAAAGCTGTAATATTTTTTGCTCTAGCCTCTAGGATAAAGCTGTTTGTCATTAGTTTATTGGTTTCAGCTCTCTATTACTGTTTATCATGATAAAATCTTACTAGTCTGTGAGCTGGGCACCTCAAAATGCTGGAAATTATTTGAAAGCATACAAATCCAATGCCTGTTCCAGCGACCAACTCAACAAGCCTTGATCAAAGTGACATGGTTTACCTTTGATGTCTCTTATTGTCACGTGCATCTCCTTGCCCATCTGACCATTTAGATGCTTTTTTTCCTATCTATAACCCTTTGTTGACACATAGGTGGTGTTTGGGATTGCTGTTGAGGGTTCTAAAAGTAAGTTTTAAAACTTTTTGATTTAATTGACTGATTTTTTTAGTTTTTTATAAATTGTTTTTTTCAAAACTACTTTTGGAAAAAGTATCTATTACCTGTTTCCACCAAAAGTAGTTTTTAAAACTTAAAAAAAGTTTAAAATACAAATTTTTTTCCGAAAAACGTTTTTTCCAAACACAAGGCCATAATATTTCCACTGGGATTTTATGTTGTATATATTTGTTTTCTCCATACATAATTTAAATAAGCACATCTGTCATTGGAAGCATTAGTGTTGATTAAATATGTTGATAATCTCAGTCTCAGTTTATTGGTTGTCCTTGATAGTTCCTGCTATAGTCTCAAATGTCTTGTGATTAATGGTGAAGAAGTTATTTCAATGACTACTGAATCAAATTCACAATTTTTTATCAACTAGGATGTTGAAGCCATGTTCTTATGATGCTCCTTCACAACTTCATTGCAATTCATTGGTTCAATTTTTACCTTTTGCAATAACATTTTATTGAACTCTTTACAGATCACTGATGCTGTAGTTGTTGCTTGGATCTTAAATGCTACTCTTGTTGTTCCAAAACTGGATGCAAAATCCTTCTGGAAGGATGCTAGGTTAGTTATGAAATAAGAGCTGCCAAATTGCTTGAAAGTTGAAATTCTGGAATCTTCTATAACTGCTTATATATCTCATAGTAGGAAATATCGATTTGTGTTAATTGTTAGATTGTAGATGACTGCTATCTAACTTTTGCTTTGTGCAGTAACTTTGCAGAGATATTTGATGTTGATTGGTTCATATCTTCTCTATCAAATGATGTCAAAATCATAAAAAATATTCCAAAAAAGGGAGGGAAAACATGGGCTATACGTAACATGCGTGTTCCGAGGAAGTGTAATGAGAGGTGTTATCAAAATCGTGTGTTACCTGTTCTTTTGAAAAGGCATGTAAGTTTTAGATCTCCTAACCTCTCATTTTCTTCTATATGGGATATGTTTTGACCATGTCCTACTAAATTGCATGACTTTTGCATGTTTATGTTCATATACTACATTCCTATGGCTTCACCTTATTAACATTCATTTCTACACAGTATTTGTGGGCTTGATTGGAGGTTCTTTATCTTTCCACTGCACTCTTTTGTTAAATTATTTGTATTTAATTGGCTGTCGGCTCTTGCCTATGGGATCATTTTGGTCCAGTTAAGTACGAATCTACATTGGATCAGATGGGTTTAGAGAGAGGGGATGTTCAAGTGGTGATTTGAACACACGTTTATGAGTATAATTAACTGTTACGGTATTACCAATGATGGAAAGTCTGAGATTTTGTAGAAATTGGTTTGACATGGTGGACAAAGTTTGATTTTGAAACCTTGACAAACCTTGCTTTTGACATTACAACCTTATTATTTTTGGCATCACGGGGAACATAGATAGATATGTGAAAATCTTCCTATATAATGCTAACGCAAAACTTTATAAAACAGGCTGGCAAATATTTTATATGGTAGTTTCAAAATTCTGTTTGGCCGTTAAGATTACATTTACAGTAAAAGAAATGCATAATAAATTCTAAATATGTTTGATCACATGGATCAAATGCAAGCAATCTTCTTGCTTTGTCATTAAAACTTTTCTCTAATCTTAATCCTTTTATTTATATGCACCTTGAAATTCAGTATACTGGCATTTCAAATCATGAATTGACTCAATCTGCTGTAATTTGAAGTACTGCACTTTTCCTTGCTAAAAAATGTTATATTTGTAAAATGACATTGTCTCTTGATTTTGATTTTGTGACAGGCAATTCAGCTTACCAAATTTGATTACAGGCTCGCAAACAAATTGAACACAGAGTTACAGAAGTTAAGATGTAGGGTTAACTACCATGCTTTGAAGTTTACTGATCCTATTCTTGAAATGGGCAAGACATTAGTCCAGAGGATGAGGATGAAAAGCAAACACTTTATCGCCTTACACCTAAGGTATTCTGTTTGAATTTTTGTAGAGCTATTGTATTATGTGGGTACCTGTACAATGTAATTGAAGTATGTGGTTAACTTTGTGCAATGATCAAACCTGTTATGTAGCACACTTTGAGTCCATATGCTTGTCTATCTAGTTTAGTTTCACCACTGGAATTAAAGAAAAACCTGTGAATTGATGCACGTGTCCTCCCTGCATTTTTACTCACTGCTGAATGACTTTGCTTGCAGAAAGCAATTGAAAATGAAATATTTCACATGCACTCTGATTTGATTTATTTTTTGTGAATGGTATATGACTTTGTGACTGTTCCAGAAAATGCACCCATCCTCCGATTCAGAGGATGTGAACTGTTGAACATGCATAAAAGCATTTCATTAATCTATACTCATAAGTTAATGACATCATCACGATGAGAGTTGGTGGGGTGATGGACTGTCACTGAACTTTGGACAGTGTATCACATAGACAATTTGGATGCTTATGTCCATTGCATTATAATTAATTCAAATGACTTTTGCTTTCAAGAAGCTCAATATTTACTTGCAAGAGTCACTTTTTGGTTTCTTGATGCAATTAATTGTTTCTTGCTACAGGTTTGAACCTGATATGTTGGCTTTCTCAGGATGCTACTATGGTGGTGGTGACCGGGAAAGAGAAGAACTTGGTGCCATACGGAAGAGATGGAAAAATTTACATGTAAGGTTTACGTGCTTTGTTTTTGTAAAATTTATTTATCTAATAGTAAGAATAAATCTTGAATTTTTAGATAAAATGGTGAAATCTAAACAGTAACTTCAACTATAATTGCTATCATCAGCCATGAGTCAGTTTTTAAGCATTTCTCATTGCATATTACTATCTAAGAACAATTTATCACTCTTTGAACATTTTTGAAGTTTTTATTTAGTTATTTATTTATAATAGCAAAATGCTTACACTCTTATAATTCAAGAATTTATTTAAATTGTTGATTGGATTTGAGCCTGAGAAATTCTCATGTCTTTTAGCAAAATTTTATAACTGTTTAACTCTAGCATCAGCTGAATCATATATTGAAATTTATTCATAATACATTTACAGATGGGCAACCCTGATAAGGAAAGGAGGCATGGGAAATGCCCCCTCACTCCCAAGGAAGTGGGTCTTATGTTGAGAGCACTGGGTTATGGCAGTGATGTACATATTTATGTGGCCTCTGGAGAAGTATACCGAGCAGAAGAATCGCTGGCTCCCCTGAAAGCTCTCTTCCCAAACTTTTATACTAAAGAGACTATAACCAGCAAGGAGGAGTTGCAACCATTTTCTTCATTTTCTTCCCGAATGGCTGCACTTGATTTCATTGTTTGTGATGAAAGTGATGTGTTTGTTACCAACAACAATGGTAATATGGCTAGAATATTAAGTGGACGGAGGTAGTTGATCCTTTCTCTTCTCTCCTTTATTCCCTAGGTGTTTCTTGCCTGCAGTGACTGATTTTCAGTGTTTCTTTCAATTGTAGGAGATACTTTGGACATAAACCTACCATTCGTCCAAATGCTAAAAAACTTTATCGGTTGTTCTTGAACGAAGGTAACATGACATGGGAAGCATTTGCGTCTAAGGTTCGAAGTTACCAGAGGGGCTTCATGGGGGAGCCAAAGGAGGTTAGGCCAGGCAGGGGAGAGTTTCATGAGAACCCACACACTTGCATCTGTGAAGATTCTGAGGCTAAGGCAAAGAAAGATTCCATACCTAGAAAGTATGGGAAGGGGTTTAATGCAACTGGAGAAGATTTCACGAATGATGATATGAATGTCGATGATGAGCTAGATTTACCTGATCCTGATAATGATGGAGATGGTCCTCTAGAGGAAGATCCATTTAATGGCACAGGTTTGGATTATGAGGGATTCAACTCGGTGGAACCTGAACTAGAGGAAATGGTTTCAGACTGAGTGAATTACAGTGGGTTCATGCCATGTGCAGCCAAGTCTTTCCCATTTCTTGTCTCAAAACCTTCGGACCAAGGCACATGTTGTCTTGTCTGTGTTCTTAAGTTGCTGTGTATGATATTCCTAGGCTATATGGGGGAAAAGCATCCGCCTTCAGACTAGGGAGCATCATCCGGAGCAATAATGCGGTGTGATCCTTGAGCATTTTACCTTTCTTCAGCCTTGTGCCTATTTTGCTGTAAAATTTGAGAAATTGAAACGAGACAGGAGCCAGATATGAATTGTGGAAATGTGCTAAAGTCTAACTGCTTGTTGAGTTGCTGAGGAGTTGATTAGGCCTCTTTCTTTGTACAAGAGAACAGATTAAAAAAAAGGGGGGGAAAGGTATATTTATAGTTGGAAATAACTTTCCATCATCGGCCTTTTGTAGCTTTTTAGAGAGCGCGAGTGGAAGGGATTGTTATATCAAGCTTTTTTTAGCTTTTGGGTGATGGTGACATTACTATCCCGCAAAGCTAGTCTCTTCCTAGGATAGCATGAATCTATGTACTGGTGACTGTAAATGAATCCAATTTTTTTGTGACAAAGTTTTGTCTTGTGATTTGTGAATCTTAATAAATGCCTGCTACACCATAGGGTCCAGTATGGTCGAGTATCGTGTTAATTTACGGGTTCAAGCCTGTTATGTATTTTCATGTTTAAATTTGCAAGTTAAATAAGCCATAAATTAACATCGGTCGAGAACCAACGGCCCTTAGCTTATTTATAGAATTAAATATCATTTTATGTTCATTCAGTAAGTTAATTTTGTAGTTATTGCTCAAAGTCAATTCTTACTTAATAATATTTTTTCTAAAAAATAATTATAGGTATAATTTTAAGCTTTAATAAATGAATGAAAAATCAAAATTAACTTATCATATGTGATAGACATGAAGTAAAATATGATATATAATAATAGTCAATACAAAGATGACGTGATTGATATTTTCACTTACATAAACTGTAAAAAGTTTCGAAATCGAATTTTTATATTATCATCCATTAATATTGATAGAGCTTTAACACATTTAGTAATATATATATATATATAAAGAAAATGACTACTCCATATTAAATCTCCTAAAAAATGATATTCAATTATATACTTGTCGCAATTTGTGATGCCATTCATAGAATATAACCATATTAGTCTTCATGCTTTTTAAAAGAGCAAAATGATGCTCTAAGTAATTAAGATTCCCTATCAACAATCAATTTGAATCGCCTGTAATACGATTTCTACCAAATTTGAGTCTTAAATATACGGTTTCCATTCAAAACCCACGTTTCATGTTGATCAAAACGGTTAAAATATATACTCAAGGGAAAATGTAAAAATGCTCAATTAAATTTGCAAGATTGTAAAGTTGACCTATGTTTGAAAAGGTCGTAGTGTATGGAAACTGACGGAGAAATGCTGTAAGTGGTGTTCTTTTTTCTTTATGGAAAGTACACGGCTTACTATTTTTAGTAGAAAATAAGGTTTTTTACACTCTATTTTTATTTTAGACTTCTCTACTTAATTTATTATGTAGAATAACTTTTTTACGCATTATATTTTGAATGATTTTTCTTTTATCATAGACTTATTTCTTCTTTTTAGCCGTATTTAAAACCTTTTTTCTAGATTTAGATTATACTTTTTATTATATTTTCTAAATTTTCTTATTTGAAACATAATATAATATTCTTAATTATTTCCTGAATTTTTCACTAAGCATGGAAAAAGCTAAAAATGTGTGTTATAGAGTAATTATATATGTAATATATATTCATAATTATTAAATGCATGAAAACATGCATGACAAGTATATGATATTTATATATGAAATATATATTTTACATATATTTGTGTTATTTGTAATTATTAAATGCATATAAAAATATATGATAAATATATACTTGATATATGTTTTATGCATTTATATTACTCAAATTATTGAATGTGTTCTATATAATTAGATCCTCTTTTATCATCACTTTTTAAGGGTTGGTAATTGAATTGAAATTTAAAAAAATACCTTAAATTAATATTTTTATTTTTTTTGTTAAGTTTAAGTTAATATTTTATTCACTTTTTTTTATATATTTTTTAAACTAATTGTTAAGTTTAAGTTAAGATTTTCACATAAATGTTATATATAAAATTCATATACTTATTACATATAAAATCAAAATATGCATTTCTATATATTTGTTGCATTTATTTTACATACACATTTTATTTTACTTTTTTTTATTTTTTAAATTATTGTTAAGTTAAAATTCTCATATATATGTTACATATAAAAAAATAAAAATTAATGCCTTTGGTATTTTTTTATATTTTGTGCAGACTTTTTCCAGATACTTAGATTTTTAAAATATAAGAGTAATTTAGACAATTTAAAATTTTAGTATTAATTCAAAATAGTGTAATTAATGCGGAAATTTAAACTTTTTCAAAATGAATTCCTAATTTTGAAGGAATAATATTACATACTCAAGGATATGCTAGAAGTAAAATTGGAATTTTGAATTCTTTAAATATCAGTTTTGGTAGTTATTGAATTATGATGTAAAAATAATATTAGATATATAAAAAGTGTTGGTCCATTTCTTTTATTATTATTATTATTATAAAACTGATCCAGCATGAGTGGGCCTTAGGTTGCTCTATCTCTAACTGGCCCATCGTCAATGATGAAATGAAAACCGAAGGAAAAGACCACCGCAAATGGAAGGAATCAAGAACCGTTAGCAATGCAGAATTAGCTTTGATTTTCTGGTTGCAGGCGACAGGCGACAAATAGAAATGCTAGGAGGATCTCCAGGCATAGGATATGGTCTGAAATATCGGGTAAAAAATGCACAACTCTGAGACCGAATCGCTGATTCGTAATCCTAATTGAGTCGCTAAATCCATCTATATCCTGTGCAGGCTGGATGCATTTCTGATGTGAAAGCAGATACGGATCATACCAGCTTCATCACCGGGACTCTCAGTCTCAGAGAAGAAAATGAGGTTTAGTTTTACTTTTTGATTTATTAGCTGGATGTATTGTCCCTTGAATCTAATAAATTAAGTTGAATTATGATCATCAGGTGCATTTGATCCGTCTGTCTTCAGGTGGAACTGAACTCATATGTGAAGGTTTGTTTTCGCATCCTAATGAGATCTGGGATCTCTCCTCGTGCCCCTATGATCAGCGCATCTTCTCTACTGTCTTCTCAACGGGTTCGTCTTTTTTTTTCTTTTTTTTTTTCATTATTTTGAATCCATTGTCCTGTAATTGCAGCTTTTATGCTTATGTTGCTTGTTCGCTGTTGAACTTTGGCCTTTAAATCATAGTTAAAGCATGCTATCATGCGTTTATTTCATAGGGAGGTGAGTGGTGGATGATTAGTTTGTTATTCTGTGCATCATCAAAAGTTTGCTTATGTACCAGTGCTGCAATTATAGAATTTTATTGTTATTATTTAAGGTGAGACGTATGGAGCAGCAGTATGGCAGATCCCTGAGTTATATGGGCAGTTAAATTCCCCTCAACTGGAAAAAATTGCCTCCCTTGATGCACACTCTGGCAAGATTAATTGGTGAGTTTTTCTATTTTTCCGAGAAGTCTTTGTCTGTGCGAAGGGTTTTGAAATGATTGTAAGTGGTCATTTTCATTTATCTGTCTTTTATTTACGATCATACTGATGCTGTTAACTAATTGACCTGATTTCACTAAAAATTATTAAGGCGTGAGAGCTTGATGAGGCTGCTTCAGAAAAACTAATTAAACTGTATATGGCACCTATTCACAATATTTGAAATTCTGTATTTGCTTAATATTAATTTTGTGCTTAAGTTACTCTGTTTGATTGTTTTTTAAATTCGTTTTTGCCTTATGGATTTTGTGTTTCATACTTGATTTATGGGGTTTGATCCCTCCATACTTTTGTCTTTCATATTTAAGTTATGGGGTTTATGTACTTATCAAACAGTGTTTTGTGGTGGCCATCTGGGAGAAATGATAAGCTGATCAGCATTGATGAGGAAAATCCTTTCTTGTGGAATTTGGATTGCCCAAGAAAAGCAGCCCAGGTATAGTACATGTTAAGATTCTTGCAGAATCATGCTTTTTGTGCCTACGTTTACGTTGTATACTATATATTGCTCAGTCATGCCATCTAATAAATTCATTTTGATTGTCATGCATCCTGCTGAAACAGGATCTTGGATTACATTATGAGTTTGCAATTTGTGATGCTATATGAAGTTCATCGGTTAAGAAAATAGCATGTATTTTTACCCGTGCATTGATTTCCTATGCTTATATTTATTCAGATGTTAATGCAAAATCTAGGTGCAATCAAAGGCGTCAGCTGATATGTTTCACTACTTATCAGCTGGAGCCTGGGATCCACATGATGTGAATGCTGTTGCTGCAACTTGTGAATCCTCAATCCAGTTTTGGGATCTGCGAACAATGAAGTATGATATCTTTGCATAACATTTTCTCTCTCGCGCGTGTATGCGTGTGGTGTGGGTTTGGCAATGTTTCAATGTTCTCTATATTCAACTGGAAGGTCATTCCATTTTTTTTTCCAAAGACATCTGTTCTTGGGAGGGAACTTCAGCCTGATGCCAGCTGAACTTTTTGACCAGTTGTTGAGTGTTCTTTCTAGAAATGCTAATTTTTTTATTTATTGATCTATTTTTCCTGTTGTATCTCATTTCTAACAAAATTATTTATTTACTTACAGAAAAACAAATTCAATTGACTGCTCATGTCCACGATGTTCAGTATGACCCCAAGAATAAGCACATGCTTGTAAGAGCTTATCTTTGTTTACTCATACATATGTTATTTTTTTTTCTCTCAAACTATAGTGAGGAAATATTCTTATATTTGTATGTGGATACATTCTGTATGTGCACTTATTGTTGTTTCTCGTAGAATAGTGAACTTGTCAGTAGCGGATAACCAAACATACACATATTAGCGTTTTGAAGAGAAAATCTTAATATTTGCACTGGTTCCTCTATTCTTTAATTTGATCTAATGTATCAGAAAATTGTGTGATTTCCTTTAGATCTGCTCGCTTTGATCAAATTGGAACACTTGCAGGATACTTCCCTCTTGAAAGTAGGAAGAATTGAATACAAATTATATAATGAACTATTTCAAAGTCCATTATGCCGTTATTCTCTGACAAAGATTAGTGATCTTCCATCCTTCAAAATATTTCTTAGATATTTTATTTTGTTCTTTGGATTCGTAACAGTGCCATTTGTCTGTGTCCGTATATTTTAGCATCATTGAATTTATCATTTCAGGTTACTACAGAAGATGAATCTGGGATCCACATATGGGATTTAAGAATGCCAGAGTTTCCTATCAAAGAGCTTCCTGGACTGCACACTGGTAATAGATTTGTTCTCTGTTGCAATTAAATGAATCTTTCATCTTCTTTGTCTGATTGCATTCTTATTTGCACAAATTTGATGTTTTCGATTGGATTTTCCTGGTTGATAAAAGTTACATCATATTCCAGTAACCCAATATATATAGATGTCTCATTTTGTTAACATTTGATGGCATGACTTGGGCTATTGCATGCAATCCTGAATATGATGGGCTGATTCTGGTTTATCTCTCTCTGATGCACAAAAATACATGCTCACACGTGTTACGTCCAAGCATTTGTATATATATACTTACATTAATTCTTGTGCATTTGTCTGTTTTTTTAGCATGTCTTACAATACTTTCATTACAAAGTCAAGAATAAAGTTTGTGATTTTTTCCTTGATATCAATCATATTATAGTAAGGAACTTTGCTCTTAAAATATCAAATGCAATTGAGGAAACGGGAAGTAAAAAATTATGGGGCAAATAACATAATAAATCCTGAACTTTGCCAATTTTCACAATTATATCCAATTTTACAAAAATTTTGTTTAAATTATATTGTTACATTATATAATATCTTAATTAGATAATTCCCTAATTAGTGGTAGCAAATATCCTAATTAATGGTTGTAAATATCCTAATTAGTATAGTTGTCTTATTAGCATTCCATCTTTGTATATAAATATGTAAAGCTTGTAGCAATAAAAATATGAAATACATTCCCATATCTTTGATTTTACATATATGAACTTTCACTTTAGTAATAAATTTAGCCTCGGTGAGTCGGAACCGCACTCCAAACCTAGCTAGCGTTGACGTGGCTTTCCTAATCATTTAACATCTGATTACATGTCAAAATGAGTTATCGATGATGTGGTACATAATGCCATGTATATAAAAAATGTAAACGGCACCGTTTTGAATTAGGGTTATTTTTCTTCTGCAAAATACCTTCTTCCTCTCAACCTTGCCTTGTCCCTATCTTCCGCCTCATAGGTGCAGGTTACTACCCCACACTCCCATCCTTTTTTCTTTCCCCCTCCCCCTCTCCCTTCACTTGTTTCTCCTACTTTCATTTTCACCTTCTTCCCCTTTCTTTTTAATTTCTACTTATTTGTCCTTTTTCTTCAAGAAAAAAACCCGACTTTTTTTTCTATCCACATATATATAACAGATTGTTCTGTACAAGAACGCAATTAAGTTTCTTTCTCAATTCCTTCTTTGTTTTGGATATGACCAGTTTGTTGCTTGCAAATTAAAAGACTCGATGAATTCGCTTCTCAACTGTAACAAAATCCAATCTTGCAAACCCATGTTCTGGTTTCAACTCCTATGTCTTCAGCGCTACTTGCAAGAATGGCCTCTTCTTACTAGGATTGTTTTCCAAAATTACCTTTTTCAGAATTGATCATTGAAGCTTAGTATGGCTGTTTTCATAATTTGTAATTTATATAGTATTCCTTATCTGTGAGAGTTAGTAGTTAAGCTCATTATTGTTAATCTAAGAGATTTTGATAAATTTGAATGGAATGGATATCATTTGTTTGATGTATATATGGCCTTTTTGTTGAAGGAACAAATAATTATCTTTTGAGTGAGATTTGCAGAAGAAAGAAGAGAAAAAAAAAAAAAGGAAGAAGAAAGAGAGAGAAGAGGGAGAAATAAATAATAAATTATATATTTTTTGGTTTAGTGAGAACTGAGAATGAATAACCCAAATTCAAAACAGTGCCGTTTACATTTTTGATATACGTGGGATTATGTGCCACATCATCGATAGCTCATTCTGATATGTAATCGGGTGTAGGATGATTAGGAAATCCCGTCAGCTCTAGCTAGGTTAGGAGTGCAGTTCCAACTCACTGAGGCTAGATTTATTATTAAAGTGGAAATTCATATAATTTAAACATAATTTTTGTATAATTGGATATAATTGTGAAAACTAACGAAGTTCAGGATTTATTATGTTATTTGCCCAAAAATTTATTGCAATTATTAATGCTTATTGGACATGCAACAGTTGAATGGCTGAAATATTAAGCCTAGGTTGGGCGTTGCTGTTTTACCACTCATTATATTTTTCGTTTCCGGCATACATATATTCCCTAGGAAGATATTCTTCCATTTCAAGGCACCGAGCTCTGTATGGTAGTGCACGTTTGATTAAATCCTCATTCTATTCATACTAGGTATGTTATGTATTTGCATTTTTGTGACCAATGCTGAGCTTTTGCAGAGCGGTGGTACTGATTCAACTGTTAACTTATGGCTGGCTTCCATATCAACTGGTGGTGATATGACATCTGAAAGGTTATTTTCTTGGTTGTATCCCAGAAGTTTATTATGCCTTTGTATTCTACTGTTTGTCATTTCTGTATTTGCTTTTGACAGCTTGGTTGACTCGCAAACTCCACGGGTTGATCAATTGCTTAATTCATACCGTGACTATGAAGACAGTGTTTATGGTAACTAGTTTAGCCAACTGGTATCTCAGTAACTGTTAAATTTGGACTAGAGCTTGTTAGTTTTTGGCTGCTATTGTAGGCCTTGCTTGGAGTTCGCGTGAGCCTTGGATTTTTGCATCTTTATCTTATGATGGAAGGGTAAGACCATTTAATAATTAGCCATAGGAAGAAACATTAGTGAAGTTACGTTTCCTTCTTGGGGCACAATAATCAATCAAGGTCGCATGTTTTTCTTCTAGTTACAAGGCAGTTCAAAGTGTAATCAAAGTGTGAATCTAGTAGTAGGCTGGCTTTTCTTCCTTTCCTGCCTAATTTGTTCGTTTATCACAGGTAGTTGTAGACTCATTAAAGCCTTTACTTGCCAAAAAGTGATCTTAACACAGATTGCTCCCAGTGCAACTCTCTTCTGGTTTTCCATTGCCTGATTGTAAAATTGTTGGAGAGGACCTCACTGGAAAACCAGATTTGAAACGTGAATCTGGACAGGTTAGCAACTAAACTTTACCGGGGCTCAATGATGTTGGAGTGGCATGTTTGTTATTCTGAGTTCCCATTGATCAATGCCATAACCTCAAGATGGCTGACGAGTCTTCTCTTTTCTTACTTCGAGGGGAGAATAAATAATTGTATCTTCCTTCCATGGCACCCCTCTAATCTTAGGCCATTCCTGTTGTGTTTTTCTTATTGTCTAGCAACATGAATTTATTGTGTATTTGCAGGCTTTGCCTCTGCCATTGTTGTCGCGAAATATGTAAGTTGTCCCCAATTAAAAAAAATAAAAAAGTTGGAATCTATCTGTATGAAAGCTCTTTGTTGAAAAGAACCCAGGTGTATTATCGGTTAGAATACCCTCGTTACCTGTTCCTGCAAGCCCGGTTCATAGTCGTGAAAGATTGATACAGGAATAAAGAACAAGCATATATATCATGTATGCTTTTCAAATATGTGGAATCTCATAGATTCAATACATATAAATTGCATGAATTTCTTATTTGACATTATAAATATGATCGCATGCCATGTCTTTTTTTTAACTCTAAGAGAACATACATATGTCATTCCCCAAAGACACAAAGTTTGTCTATTAAACAGGCAGATTAAAAGATATATGAAATTCAGAAAGTATGTTAAGATTTTGTTTTGCGGCAATTTTTCTTTATAAGTTAAAAAAATTAATTAATATTGTTGAATTAATAAATTGCTCAAGATTTATATTGATTTGATTGAAAATTTTAAGTCTACCGAGTAATTAATGTTTGAATACCATCTTATCTTATATTGATATGTACTTAATAAAAATAACTCGAATCTAATTAAAACTCGATCAATATATATATATATATAACTATAATTAATGCACATTCTATGTAAGTTTTAATTGTAAATCCTTTTTTTTTTAATCCGATTTCAACAATGACATCCTCGAATAAAAGAAAAAAAGATATAATAGGTCCGATTTAAACAAGTGGTTATTATTAATCTTCAATTATGAATTTTGAAAGCCTCGAATCAGTTTGAAGAAAAAGATATCCGGTTCCTTGGCATCAGAAATCAGTAGTACTTTTACTCGGTTTTTCAGTTTCATAATGAAGTGGACATTAAGCTTATCCAAACGTGACTCGGACTAAATTATTTTTGGTTTCCTAGTCCGACAACACAGATTTCTTTCAATCTTATTTGCCATGTGACACGTGTGTGACTCCCTTGCCACGTATTCCATGGCACGCCAGCCACTACGTTTCCAACTTATCCAGAACCCAGATCTCATGTCTTTCCACGTCATCAATCCACTAGATACCAACACGTGGAGCGGGGGAAAACAGGAAAGTACAGTTTGCCTTTTAATAACTTCCTAACCACCGGCCTATGTTGGGGAGCGCCTCGCTCCCAAATTCAAATTTCTTAATTTCATTTCTATGAAAATTTAATCCTCCAGCACAATAAAATAATTATATTTTTCTGTTTCAAAAACAATTAATAATTTTTATTTTTATAACTAAATATTTTTAAACATTTTCCACATCAAAGAATTTATAAAAATGAAAAGAACAGACGGCTAAATTTTGTACACGTGGCAAATCCAGAAAAACATAACGGATACAAAACCTATAGTGGCCCTCCCTGCTCACGTATATGATTAAAATTCCCGGGATTCGCAGCCAGACAACATCTCCACCGCACCCACCACCCCGCACACGGCTCTCGCTGTCCTTGTTTTGCTCTTTTTTTTTTTTTAAATAATAATAAAAATTTTGTAAAAAAAAAAAAATAATAATAATAAAAAAAAACTATTTTAAAGTGTCCTTCTCTTCCTCGACTTCCAAACGATCCTTGCTTCTTACTTCTTCTTCCTCCCTAGTCAATCGCCATTCTCTTTAAAAACTTCCCTTCCTAGGATTTTTTCCTTATGGCATTTTCGTAATTTTCTTCTCTACTTTCTCCTCAATGGCTGCTACTTCCAGCGGTTTTACTACCCAGCTTCATTTCGAGATTACTCGCCTCCACATTTCTCCTCTTCATACCGCTGTTTATGGGTTCCTTTTGAGCAAGAGGCAGACGAAGAGGCGCATCGGTTGTTGCTGCTCCGACTCCGTGGTTCCGATTCGGAGGACTGCTTCTTCCAGTAAAAGTGTGGAGCAAAAAAACGAAGACAAGTGCTCTCGTAGAGTCCGCGTCCAAGCCACTCCAGCATTGCCTTTTGCTTCCTCACAGTACGTCGCCGTCGCTGTATTTCTACTTCTTGTTCCGTTTTTATATTTTTAATTTCTTAAGTGATTTTGGATATATGTTCCTTGCTCTAGTTGTGCTGATTGTGGATCTTCTAACTTCCAATTTACATATATGATTTGATGGATGATGCTGAAGTAGGCTTTGATTTTCTGTAAAATTGCATTTTCTGTTGATTGGAAGTTTTTCTTCTCACTTTGAGATAATAAGCTATTGTTTACTATTAACTTAGAGCTGTAGGGTATGATTATCTGAAAATTTATTATGTACGATTCCTTTTGAATGTTCAAAATTTCAGCAATAGACGGAATTCATGTTAAAGAGATTGCCCTTTTGTAGATTGAGCTTTGATAAAACTATTTGCACTGCTCATTGGTCAATTTAACGATGTTTTATTGTCATGTTGAACTTAAGGATCCTAATTTCAAACACGTTTATGGACTAATATTTGGAAGATTCTGAATTTTCTGGAGGATGCTTTTGTTGATTAGGCATTGTTGGGTTTATACGTGGTGCAGATTTTCTTCTGTTTTGTGTTGATGAATAATTTTTAATTTTAGCTTGTAGCAACATTGTCTGGGGGACCGGGCAAGCCTATATTAGTATGATGACATTTGCATATTGCTTAGATGAAATACATTCTCTAAGTTTGTTATGATGTTTTACTGTATAACAGTGGTAGGTCTCACTTTGTTTCAAAACAAGAAAAGTTTTTTCCTCGTTGTACACCGAGAAATTCTGGTCCACAGTCCCGAGACACCCCACCAAAGAGAGGTAAGATTACTTTGCCATGTTCAGTTCTCAAACATATTTTAGGAATGCTGAATTTTGGATGAAATCCTGCTATTCTGAACCTTTCTTTTGTTATTATTTTCTACAATTTCCAACTGTAGCAGACATTTCCGTGTCATTTTTAATTAAATGATGTTGTGTTCACTGTTTACCTCAATGCAGACACCGGTATTGCAAATGAAAAGGACTGGGGCATCAACTTGTTGAATGAACATGTTAATGAATCTGGCACTAATGAAGATGGCAGTTTTTGGTATCGGGAAAGCGGAGAAGATCTCGGTGAGAATGGGTACAGATGTAGATGGACGGGGATGGGTGGACGATCATACGATGACACCTCAGAATGGAAAGAAATGGTATACGATCATTTTAGTCGTAATATTTATAGGTATTAGTACAATAGATGTGGCAGTGAAGTGAATTGGAAGACATTTTTGTAAACCGATGTATATAGTGGAAAATGCCTAATATATTAGCGAAATTTATTCTTTTGATTATCAATGACAAGCAACCTACATTAATACAGTCTGCGCATTCTTTTACTGACTGGTCACAACATGAATTTTACCTGTATTGACATACTAATTAATATGTGAACAGTGATAATGTCTAAAATTTTTTATTAACAATATAGATCTACAATCAATGGCCCCCGCTTTGATACGTTGTTGGCAATTGTGTGGTTCTTGCCCCAATTTTTAACCATCGAGCAGTTGAACTACCATATATTTATGAGTTGGACTTCATATTCCTTATTGATGCCTGAAATTCTTACTTATCTAAAGAGATATATTAAAACAGAAAAAGAAAATTTGTTTTCTTCTATCTTAAGTGGTACGTAGGAGTAATTTCACAGGTATGCATAGCAACTTTCTAAAATAACATTATTGTGCTGCTTGTCAGATTTTATGATTTTTCTCAAAGGATCCTACATAGTGTTTGTTTTATAACCCTGTTAAGTATCATCCCAGGTGGATGCATTTAATTGGATTTATTGATCTCCTTGACAGTGGTGGGAGAAAAGTGACTGGACTGGATACAAAGAGCTAGGTACATTGCTTGCCTTTTAGTTTGCTTGGCACTAGAATTATTTTTCTCATACGACTTTTGGTGGATCAATTGATTCTGAAGTTTTGGAGGTGCTCACCTTAATCCAAGTTGATATTTCTTAGGTGTGGAGAAATCTGGAAGGAATGCTGAGGGGGATTCGTGGTGGGAAACATGGCAAGAGGTGCTTCATCAAGATGAATGGAGGTCTATTTTTCTATAGGGTTTATCTATTTTGATAAAATCAAAAGCTTTACTATGAATTAATTTTAATGTTACCTTGTATTATACTTCTCAATTGTAATTGCTGCCGTAATTTGTCATTGCAGTAATCTGGCTAGGATAGAGAGGAGTGCACAGAAACAAGCAAAGTCAGGGACTGAAAATGCTGGATGGTATGAGAAATGGTAAGCATGGCAATATGCACAGTTCTATGATGTTGTGCAATGTGTTAAGTATGCAGTTGTGCAAAAATTATAGTCACTGATCACTATGTATTAAATTACAAATTTTCATTAGGTGGGAGAAATATGATGCCAAAGGCTGGACTGAGAAGGGAGCTCATAAATACGGTCGACTAAACGAGCAGTCATGGTGGGAGAAGTGGGGAGAGCATTATGATGGCAGAGGATCTGTTCTTAAATGGTTTTCTCTCGTTATACTATATTTTTTGTTGAATTTTTTGTTTTTATTTTTTTGCCCTTGGAGCTAGCTCTTGTTGCTCTAGACTTTGAAATGCTTTCATATCATTGAGGAAGTATCTCAGTGAGTTTAATTTTTTTTTCCATATATTTATTTCACCCCTCAGGACAGATAAATGGGCTGAGACTGAACTAGGAACCAAATGGGGTGACAAGTGGGAGGAGAAGTTCTTTGCTGGTATAGGTTCTCGCCAGGGTGAGACATGGCATGTTTCCCCAACTGATGAACGTAAGTTAAATCTGTATTTTATGTGTCCATGATAGCTGAATTCCTTTAAATTCTGTTTACTGTTGAACAATTCTTCTTATGTTACTTTCAGTGACATCTGTGCTATCAGTTGTACTTAAATATGTATTACCTGTTTGTTCATGTTTGCGCTATTTGTGGGCATCATGCACAGTTCTCAAGTACCATGAAGGTTACCAAACAAATGGCATAGACCAAAAAACTTTGCAATGAAATAATGAAGAACATTTCTTTCTGATTTTAAAACTCTTACCCATTTGTGAGCAGCACAGGTCTATTGATTGATAATGATAAATGCTTGGTTCATCCCCGTAAAAGAGTGCATTAGAGAAGAGAATCATATGCCACTATACTGATGTTGCCAGTTATTTGCTGCATGAGTAAATATACATGTATCTGTCTTTAGAATTCATCTTTCGGCACCAAATTTTCTTGAGGTGAATGTCATGGACATGATGCAGTTTTGCAGTTAATTGATATACTCCAGTAGCTAAATGTTTCTATTGTCATATTATGGGCAAGAGAACTTAATCCGTGAGTTCTTTTTATGCTCTACAGTTTGTTCAAGTGCTCATAGTTAGCTTTATTTGTGTCATCGATCTGTTTTATATGCTAAAAGTAATTCTTAATGTATTTTGTTTTAGGTTGGTCAAGGACATGGGGAGAGGAACATTTTGGAAATGGGTATGAAACTCGTATTGTCCTATCTGTTAATCCTTTTTTTCCGAAATAAATCAATTGATCTTTTTATCTATTAAAAAAATTGCATTCTATTTTCTACATAATTTTTATTTTCTAAATCTTTATGCCACTGTTAAATCAAAGTTTGTTGTGTTGCCGTTGTTAATCCAAGTTTGGAACAGATATAACTATGAACTACTCTGCACATTTATATAATTTCTTTTGCTGTCCCAGTAAAGTCCACAAATATGGAAAGAGCACAACAGGTGAAAGCTGGGATATAGTTGTGGATGAGGAAACCTATTACGAGTAAGAATATGCTTTCATTGGTTCCTAAAATTGCTTGCTTTTTTACTAGAGGCTTAGTCTTGAGTGAATTTCTGTTTGATAAAATATGCAATTTTCCGTGGATACGCAATCAAAATAACCTGAATTGTCACCTTGTGCATTTGATGAAGGGCTGAACCTCATTATGGATGGGCTGATGTGGTAGGCGATTCAACTCAATTACTATCAATTAAACCTCTGGAGAGGCCACCTGGAGTCTACCCAAATCTTGATTTCGGGTCATCCCCACAACAACCGTCGATTGACGATGATTCATCAGACTTGCCTCCCGCTACTTCACAATGACAAGCCGATTTTCAGGCTCTACATTTTGCTTTAGGTGGTTTTTTATACCCCATATGAATCCAATACTATTTTAAGGACTTATTTTGTTATGAAACGTTGCGAGTCACTTTTCCATTTGTTTATTCTTTGGATGGTAAATGCATCCATTTAGGCTGTGGTAAATATTGGACTTCGTCTCAGGTTATTATTTTAGTTGCCCGCCTGCCCTCCTTTTTTTTCGTTTGTCGTCATCCAATTTTCACTTCCAGATGAATCCAAAAGGAACAAGAAGTTCTTCTGTTGATTTGATATTCCAATGTCGAGTTTGTTGAGTAGGAGTATTGGTTGGGATTGCAAACCCGTGTCAAATACTTTTCAGCTATGGCGTGTGATTGTTCCTTCTATCGTTTGTCAATGAAATTTCTTTAATTTAAGCATCAGCAAACAGCCAGCATTTTCTATTTTATTACCACATCTGGAATTGGTCTTTGTTGTTCCATTACGTTTTTCCCTTTTTTTTTAAAAAAAAAAAAATCATTGGCATATTCCCAAAATTATCATTGTGAAGGATGATTTATCTGATCCACGACGGAAGGTTAATCCCATTTTTACAAGTTAATTTAGATATCCATCGGTGCAAATGCTGATTTAGATACCCATTTAGGAAAATATAATTTTGATGGGAATTCAGTTTGTTATGTATATTAAAGAGAATTTCTATTTTACTCGGTGAAGAACTAAATCCAACTCTAATGTATGCAAGCCCAGCCATAGGCCCCATAGATACCAAATTAGTCTGTCCATAATTCTTTTAGCCATTTTCCTATCTCATAAACGGAATTCAACTGTTGAGATCTCAGGTTGGGTAAAGTTGAAAATAAAGCAAAGCGAAATATTTTTTGAAAATTGAGAAAATATCTGAAAAAAAAACATACAAATCCTCACTCCGAAAGGCCCCGCCATTTTCCTGGCACCCAAAAGCTACCACTTCCTCTCCTAAACCTAAAACCTCATTACTTTAGGTACCAAATTCTCTTCTACTTCTCTGTGATTTTATTGCTTGCTGATGGGCAGCAGAATCCATCATCACCAACACCAACAATTTTTTCAATAAGGCGGCGAAGAGAAAGAGATGCTAAAGAACCCACTAGCTTCCGTCATGTATATGGTCAGACGTCCATTTTCTTATCCCGATTGGAGGCTTCTCTTTTTAATTCTTCCTGCTTTCTTTTTCCTTGTTTTTCTCTCTTTATCTTATACTCCTTTGCCTACTTTCGCCCCTCTCGCATCTCAGTTCTGTAATTGGGTTTGCTCCAATTCCACGGGTTCTTCGCCAGCGGAGCTGAGGCCGGGGACCAAAGATGACTTCAACCGGTCCGAGATTGCGTTGTGTTTGGTGGGCGGAGCCAGGAGATTCGATCTCACAGGACCGTCGATTGTGGAGAATATTCTAAAGGTTTATCCAAACGCAGACCTCTTTTTGCACAGTCCTTTGGACCAAAACTCCTTCAAGTTCTCCCTGTTGAAGATCGCCCCCAGGATTGCCACCATTCGCATCTTCAAGCCCCAACACATCAACGAAACCGAAGCTCAGGTCCGAGTCCTCACAGCCGCTAATTCCCCTAATGGAATCCAGGTTTTCCATCTTTCCCCTTCAATGTTTTATATCCTCAAATGTTGTTGGTTGATTTTGGTTGTTCTTGCTTGTCTTCTGGGTATAAACCAAAGAGAGAAATATAGTATGTTTCCAAATTGGGTTTTTGTTCCTTTTTATATCTGTTCCTATTGGCGAGCGAGATAGTTAGAAAGAACAAAACTTTTCTGCAATTGGGAATTATTCTTAACTATTCCCTTTTCCCTTCAATTTCTTCATGAAGAAATTTCAAGCCTCCATGGCTGTGAATTCCATCTTGAACTTGTAGCTAAAAACCCATAATTGTATTATGTATATGTGGTAATATTTGTAAATTCTAATCTTCCATTCATGCATTCAGAAAGTTCCTTAAAATTTTTAAATTTAATGATGTATATTAATTTTGAATTTGCAGGGATTACTGCAGTATTTTAACCTGGTGGAGGGATGTCTAACAATGATTAAAGAATACCAGAAGCAAAACAACTTCAGTTACGATTGGATAGTCCGAACCCGTGTTGATGGGTACTGGAATGCTCCGCTAGACCCGACAAATTTCATCCCGGGTAGTTACTTGGTCCCGCCAGGGTCCAGTTACGGTGGCCTCAACGATCGCCTCGGTATCGGCGATCTCAACGCCTCAACTGTCACCCTTTCCCGCCTCTCTCTCATCCCCGAACTCGATTCTGCTGGCTACCGTCTGCTTAACTCGGAAACTTCATTCAAAGCCCAACTCACCACACACGGCGTACCTTTCACCACTAAACGCCTCCCTTTTTGCATCGTTTCCGACCGCAGATACGGCTATCCGCCAGGACGGTACGGTGTGCCGGTGGCGGCATTGTCGAGTCGAGGTCCGTTGAGCGGAGCCAAGTGCCGGCCGTGCACTCCCGTCTGCGAAGGGAAGTGCGTGGAAAATATAATGTTCGGGCTTGATAAAGGATGGAGCTGGACTGATTGGGAAAATGGAACGCTTAAGCTATGTGATGCTCACGAAGAATGGGAGATTGGATGGGAAAAGATTTTTGACAAGGTGGCCGGTAAAGGACGCTCCGCTGCGAGAGCGCGGATTATGAGTCTGGAGATGACGCAATGCGTTGCGGATTTGGAGGACATGAGGCGGCGGGCGTGGAAGTGGGACAGTCCTCCGGCGGAGGAAATATGCAAGTTAGGCATTGTCTAATTTGGGTGTGTGGGGGTAGGAAACTAGTATTGTAGTAAATGGATACTCGAGGGGTATTTTAGGATTTTTAGTGGAGTGGAATCACAGCGTCTGTAATTTTTTTTATTTTTTTTTTTCAATTGAAAATTCTTGTTGATTTTAAAAAGGAATAGGTTTGTATTTTAAAATGTTATTTATTTTGGATAGCTAATAGCAAAGTGAAATGATGGGCAATTTAATAAGAATTAATACATAAAATTTCAAGTTAATAAAGAAATGACTTAGATTGATATTTTGTAATGTTTCAAATTGAGTTTTTCTATTATCGTCTATCAATATTAGTAAAATTTTAATATTTTTATAAAAAAATTACTATTTCTTTCCTGATGTTTGATATATTATATTAATAATTTTTTCTTTTTTCTTTTTAAAAATATTAATTTTTTTTTCTTATTTTCTATAATATAACATTTTTTTAACATAAAATCTAATAAAATGATATATTAATATAATATGGTAAAATTTTAAAAAATATTAATATGTTCTATTAAATTTCAGAATAAATAGCAATTTTTTCTTTTAATTTTTTTTTGAACAAACAATTATATATATATATAACAACCATCGACCTATTCAACCTACTTATGAAAAAAAATAAAATAAAATTTGTGATAGGCTAAAGGAAAGAAATCCTGAACATGGGTGATGATGGAGTCCACCAACAATCCACCCATTGCTTTATGTAAATTGCACAAATCATTCCACCGCTTTTTCCTGTGCTGGATGGAAATTTCAATTTTGGCACCCTTCAATGTATTGACTCATATCCATCCCAACCCATTAGTAATGTTTTTTTTTTTTTTTGCCAATTAATATTCTTTTATTATGAATTGTCAAGAAAACGAATGCCTATATCTTATATCTTTCGGATCTTTACAAAATATCATTATATATGCACTCTAATTAATTATCTTTCAAAAATTTAGTGTTTTTAGAAAATAATAATATTTTTTCAAAAATAAATATAACTTTAAAAGTTAAGTTTTAAAAAGCAGTTTTTTAGAAGAAGAAAGAATGATATAATAAATATGGAATTTTTAGAATTTACTAACTTGGGAGGATCAGGAGAGGATAGAATTTGGGCTTACGTCAAAGTCTACTTCATGGGATGAAAATGGGCCTTTGAGTACAGCTTCATGGGATGAAAATGGGCTTACCTCTTATAAATAGAAGCCTCTAAAAAATTAATAAAGAGCACTGTAGCTATTTAAGTATTTTTCCGGTTTTATTTCTGATTCTTTTTTTTCAGCAACCAGTATTGAAACGGTGTCTTTTTTCTTTTGGAGCAAAATGTGTCGTTTCGGTCTTTTTTTTTTTTTTTTCTTTTTCTGTTTGGCAACAAAATGACGTCGGTCTGCTCCCACGCAGAATGATATCGTTTTGCAGTGTTCGGAGTAAAAAAAAAGGGCAAACACTGTTGGATCTGTACAATAAAAATATTTTGGCTCTATACAATGGGTTTAGCTATTTATTTAATTATATTTCTATATTTATTTATTATTATTATATTTTAATTAATATCATATTTTTATTTTTATTATTTAATTAATATTATGTATTAATTTTTAATATATTTATTTAACATTAATTTTTATTATTTAATTAATATTATACATTAATTTTTAATATATTTATTTAATATTAATATTATATTTAATTAATATTAATGTAATAATTAAATTCACTTTTAATTATTATTCATTTAGTTTATATTAAATTGAATTTAAAATTTTAAATATTTATAATCTTTATACCTAATTGAAATTAGATTTTCAAATTATGAAACATATTACAAAAACTAATCATATTTAAAAAATAATTTTAGATAAATTAGATATAGATATTTTTTCATGTCGAAATTTAATATAAATTGTGATAGATTTTTCACAAAATTTAATCAATTTTTTCTTTTTTATTCATGTCAATATATTTCTTACTCTATCTATTGTAATTAGTATAATTATATAAAGAGAAAAAATATAATACAATAGGTTAAGAATAAAAGAAAAAAGCTAAAAATTTTAAATTAAACAAACTAAACAGTGAAAAAAAAAAGCTTGAAAATATTATTTTTTTTAAAAGGTATATTCCAATTTTATTAATAATAAATATTATAAATAAAACTATTCATATTTTTTTTATGAGAAATATTGAGTTGTCGAAGATTCAGAACGAACCGGTATCAACTAATTTATTTACTAAAAAAATAATTCATATTTATAAATTAATTTTAAATAAAATAAACATGGATACTTTTATCAATTGAATTTAAGAAGCTCATTATTACCCATTGCCTGCATGTTGCTTAAGCTTATTTCTAGCCGTACACTCTTGGTGATATTTTTATTCTTATCATCATGTAATCTACATTTTTAGTAACATATTTGCCTTTATCATCATGAAAAAAAATATTTATTTATTTTTTTGAATTTTGATTAAATTTTATTCTTCAAATTTTTTTCCCTATATCAAAAATATCTAAAATGTAAATTAATTTTCATATCTAATTCGAATAATTTTTTTAAAATTATTTTTGAATTTTGATTAAATTTTGTTTTTCAAAATTTTCTTGCTTATATTAATTAAATTTTATTTTTCAAATTTTTCTTCCCCATATAAAAAATATATAAAGTTTAAACTAATTTTCATGTATAATTTGTAACACTTCATCCATATAATGGGAATAATCTCACTATATAAGTGGAATATCATATTATTGACTAGGTGATTCTGCTAAATAATTTTTTTTCCTTCGTTTATTATTTCTATTTATCTATTTATATCATGTTAGGCATGTCTTTCTAATTTCTTTCTTACCTCATACTATATACATATATATTACTTGATATAACTTATTTCATTCGCATTTTGAATAATTTCATCTACAATTTATATTCTTAATACATATACAATACATTTTATCTAAACTCATATGCATGATTAAAATCAAAGCAAAAGTACAAAATAATCGACTCAATGGCCGGGTCTCGAGTATCTCTTCTGATATGGGCTCGAACTCTTCTTGATTAACTTCAGATTCTAATATCTATAAGATCTATTTTCTACGTGAGAAAAACTCATACTGAATTATTTTTAACTTAGTGGTACATATAAATATTCATGTTCTACATGCAGTCACACAAAAATATAACATATAATTTATGTCAAATATTACAATAATAATGTATATATCATTAAAGAATTAACATTATATTACATATGATTATATCACGTTCTTCTAGCATCATATATCTCATTTATCAATTTAACTTACTCCATAATATAATTATAATTCATATCATTCGATTAATTTTCATATATTATCTTAATTTAATTTGCTTCCATTTATTATTTTAATTAAATGGTTATTTCCATCACATGTATATTTATTTGCTATATTGAATATTCATTTTACGATTGCACAACTAATTAAATATATAATTAATATCCTACCATCATATAACATTCCATCTTGTTTAACCAAATTAAGGATATTAACATGCTTTAGTTTTATTCTCAAATTGTAAGGAAAACATACAGGAC
>CATIWF010142702.1:0-18673 GCA_949630135.1 Balakata baccata
TTATACAAAAGTAATTGAATGAAAGGATTTGAGAAAATAAACTGCAATAGCTTTGACACTTGTTAAGTTGTTGGCTCTTATTAAATGACCTTTTGATAAGGTATTTATATTGATTTCCTACCAATTAGCCGTTACAAATGGTGTCATAACTCTTTTTAACGTTCTCTTATAAGTGCATTAATGCAGTCTGTAGAGAGAGGTGTCCCGGTCGGGAAATGCTCGATTGCATTTTGTGGCAGCTTCTAGTTGATTGAAATCTCTAACGGCTAGTTTTTGTTCAAGTGTCCCAGTCGAGACTTGCCCGATGATGCCACTGCTAGAAACTTGGATCTTCTAGGCTTTGAATACGTCCCGATCGGGACTACCCTTCTCGGTCGGGACCTGAGTCAATTTTGACTAAGTATGTTTTGACTTTCTGATGATGTGGCACATTACGGTGGTGTCTCCTCTTTAATGGTCATGTCTTTTTGAATGTTCCGCTCGGACCGCAACCTTTTCCGATCGGAAAACTGAGTGTTCTGGTCGGGACATACCATGTCTCGGTTTGCTACTAGAACTTTTGGGTCATCACCCTGTAGAGTTTCCCCGTCTGGACACTTGGTTTGCTTGGTCTGCTCTTCAGTCCCGGTCTAGAAACTAATGGTCCCGATTGGGACAAGCCTTTCCCGGTCTGCTTTGGCTACTGAAACTTTGAGACACTTTGAGGCAATGCTTTCCCCGTCTGGACTTGTGTCCCGGTCGGGAGTTCCTTGTCCCGGTTGGGAGTTCTTTGTCTCGGTCGGGAGTTATACGTCTCCATGAAATTCTTGATTTGTTCAATAAGGAAACCTTAACAAAATGTGCTGAAACTTTGAACACTATCAAAACAACACTCAACAAGAATGTTAGTAATAATTAATTTGATTGTCAAGATCAAAATAAAGAGCAATCACCGTTTGGTTAACATTATATAATTAATAAAATATAAAAATATAAAATATAAAATAAACAAGATATAAAATAAATAAGCAAAATCCTATTTTTAAATTCTAAATCATTTTTGATCCAATTGAACCAAATAGGATTTTCAAAATAATTATTGCAATTACATAAAAATGCACATGGTATTTTTTTTATAACAAATATAGCTTTCAGCAAAGAAAAAAAAACCAAAATTGATGCATACGTGGCAACCATATTTTTGGAAGCCAAAAAAGAGAGATGATTCAACACTTTCAAAATAATGCGTTTTGGACAACTTTGGTTGTTGCCAAAAAAGCCACTAACTTCTGATAATTGAAGTAAAAAAAAACTTAACCTAATGTTTACCTCAATTTATGAAAGACTCTCGATAGAAAGGGACAAACTGATCCCATTGTTTATGATAAAAGTTCTTAAAAGTGATCCATTAGTGTTGAGTTTTGTGGTAGAGTTCTCATTATCAAAGCAATCGTGACCGTTGGTGGTAGATTTTTCCAAATTTCTTGAGTGGTCCACACTTGCACGATTTATTCAAAGTTTCTAAAAGATATATTTTTTTACTTCATTTTGGCAAATTCAGTTAGTGGTAGAGTCATTTGATGATATTTTTTTTTCTTCTTTTTGGTATTATGGACTATTTTATTATTCTACTACAAGTGGTGGGTATTTTAATGAAGCCTTTGATAATATCGATCTTGATAGGATTGGATACCTGGACATTGAGTTTATGGCAAAGGATTTAGGGTTTAATCCAATTAAAATGATTGCTTTTCGTGAGAGTATGAACCTTTTCAAGTTGTATCTTTTTTACTGATGATAAAGGTGTAATGCATATGTAAATTTCATCAATCATGAAAATGGAACTGTTATTATGTATTGTGAGGCAAAGAAGATAAAATAAGTTATTGGTGATAATATTGTTGGTGGGGATGAAGTATTAGGCGATAACTGTGGAGATGAAAGGGAATGTGCTAATGGAGATGCATTTGGTATTAGAGATAGTGACTTTAATCTAACAGAAGTAAGTGACACAAAAGATGGAATGGATGATGAAGACTTCAGTTCAAATGATGATGAACACATTGAAGCAAGAAACAACTTAAAGTTGAAAAAAACTTAAGCCGATGATTATAGTAATTGATACTAGTGTATGGAGGAAGAAAGTGATTGATACAATAGGCAAAGTAACTAAGAAAAAGTTGTTTGCAAGTAGAAGCAAAATGAACAAGGGAAAACCAATAGAAAACAATAGAGCCAATATGGAGATCAATGTGGCAAAGAAGACAACTATGTTGACAATACATTAATTGATGAAGAGGACAATGAAGAAAATGACTACCATACAAATTATTTGTCCTCTGATGCTTCTGTAGCAAACAAGGCAATCAAGTGATGAAGAAGATTTGAGTCAATATAGGAAGAAGAAGAAGAAGAAGACAATTAGAGGAAAATTGTACAATCTAAATTGTGATTGTAAAAGTCTTTTATATTTGAGCTTGGTATGGAATTTGGTGATATTGGTGGGTGCAAGGCAGCCATTAAATAGTGGGCTATAATCAATGGATACAATATAGTGGATCAAAAAGTTGGAAGCCACATGTGTTAAGGATTGCCCTTAGGATATATATGCAAGTAGAAATCAAATTGAGCATACATGTATTGTAACACCCCTTGTCCCATTCTATAACAGCAAAGTAAGAGAGCATTGCTAACTTGTCTGTATTGAAAATATCACTATATGAAAATATTTATATTTTTTTATTACTAACATCATTATTTTCTTTATTTAAAGCTATACATATCCCCAATTAATAAATTTTTTTCTACACTCCAAATTTTATAGATTGTATCTTGTAATTAAACATATAATTACGATACTATTCTACTCATAATATCTACATTACACATCCCATTATATTCTACATAAAAAAAACTATAATTAAATATTACAAGCTTTTTAACAAAATATACCAAAAATAATTTAAGACTCTAAGCTGCTTTATGGACTGAGTTCCTTTTTTTTCTGATAGCTTCTATAATCCAAATCTTTTGAACCTGCGTGCGGGAAATCACTTACTTTAAGCAACTAGTTTAGTAGTGCTTTATAGGATTAAAGTTTTATATACATAAATAGATATATAAATGCGACAATTTCATGATTCATACTTCAAAAATAAATCCACATTTAATCACGATTTATTATACAATGTGAACATAATTATTTTATATTTAACATGATTGCAAATGTCTAACGTAAGTTAACCTTATTCATAATATTTTTCTTTTTCCTTATTATTTTTATTTAAACTCATAAACACTTGTATCTGAACTCATTAATAGTAATATGAGATTGTCATTTCTGGCATTTTTAAAATAATGTCATCATCGACTTTTTAATTAATTTGTCATTACCAGTCTTTTTACAATAACGACACTATCGGCTTTTTATTTATTTTCCATTACTAGCTTTTTTTTATAGTGCCATTTTCGGCCTTACAATACTTTATTGCGCGCATTTCATTTTTTCTTTGATTGATATGCTAAACTATCAATTATTCTAGATCAAGGCTATGTGTATTCAGATTTTTTTTTTTATCATAGTTAGCATTTTCCATAAATTTATTACTCTTTTTTTTTTCAAGTATAATATTTATCACATATGTCCACATATTCAAATAAACCAAAATTCTCAACAATCAACATATACAAATCACACCATATGAAGAACCAAAATATAAATTCACAACTCATGGTAGACTCTGCCCTTAGGCTTGGACCTCAATTTCGGCTCATTTATAGTTTGATTCTAACCCTATGGTCTTCTATGAACTTTTTAGCTTAATTTGTTAGCTTGATTAGGAAAAAAATCACTAGAATCCAAATTTTCTATAAGAAGTTATGGCCAAATTACCGAGTGGTGTTTGATCAATTTCTGCCCAAGATTTCCTTGGTTCCTTAGATCCAAGATTTTGCAATCAATTTTTGAGCTAGTTGCAAACCATATTTCAACTTATGTTCTTCATAACATTTTTAGTACTACGTGCTAGCTATTGTATCCAATGTGTTTCATGCCAATCCAACATCGCAACTTGAGTTATGGTCAATTTTGTCAAGGTTGTTCTAGTACTTGTGTGACAGGACACTTATTGGATTTATTGTAAATTAATTAATTTCATAACCCTATATATTCATGCTATGCCCAAAATTTTCAAATCATAAATACATACATAAAACTCAACATTACACATCAATTTACCACAAAATTCTAAAGACAACAATTTATCACATATAGTATTTCAAATCTCATGCATAACATTACACAATTTCACAATTTTATGGCATGCAAAATTTTTATCCAAGAAGCACTTATCTAATTAGCCCTAAGTCCTTCTTTTTATCATTCCTTCTCTTGTTAAGTGGTATTTTCCTTTACTTTATTCACCTTTTGGTGGCTACTTGCTTGACCTTAACAAATAAAAAACAATATATCATTCAATGACATATTCAACTAATATTTATACATGAACAATATATAGTATTCCTAATGACTATCTATCTCATTCCTCATGTTCATTTTCTCCTCTCTTTACCTTATCTATGTTCATTTTAATTAAAAGTTATTCTCTCCATTTAACACTAACATAAATAGCCCCCTACATACCATATCCTTCTCCTTAATAACCATCATCTACAAGTCACAGAAATCATAATTGACACTTCTACATATCTTCCTCTTGACTCCCTCTTCATTAGGAAGCCCCATGCATCTCCTCATAGGTTTTATTCATTTAGTTTTCAAGCCACAAAATCATCATTTACAACAAGTCAAGGCTCAACTCTATCACTTTCCATGTAAAGCAACACTTCTCAAAACAAGTCATACAACAGCAACACAAACCTTAATCTAACAATTCCAAACACATCAACCATTCATAGGGGTCTCAAATAATAGGAAAAAAGTTGGATTTGATAAAAAGAAACTCACATTAATGATTCTCAAAAGATGGCCAAAATTCCCTTATTCTTCTCTTAATTTTTCTCTTCTTTTCTTCCTTCTCTCTTGCTCTCTTATGGTAAAATCTCCTTGATTATTTGGTTCCTCTCTTTCTAATCTCTTTTTTTTCTCTACTCTTTTAGAAGCTTTATTAAATAAAAAATGGAGGGTTTGGGGAGATGGTTGGCTAAAGGGAGAATAAGATGATAAAGATGAAGACTTTTGGTGATAAGTGAAGAAAGCCACCCAATTTTGACTTTTATGCTAAGGTTAATGTGTGTGGGTCCCACTAATTAGTTTAAAATATCCTCCTATTAGTTGATTAACTTAATTAATCTTGATTGATTCTTAATTATGAGAAATTCTATTTCTAACAGACAATTCCTTAATTCTTATAAATTATTCCCCAGCAAATATGATAATACTGATTTTGTCCATAGAAATATTTTATTTTATTTTCCAGTTCTTATACCAATCTTTTTAATTTCCAAATAATAGTAATCCTACTTATATTCCTTTATAATATGTCATTTTTTCATAGGTATAATTTTAGACTTCGACCAGACCAGTGTGCCCGCTTTTGGCCACGCGCGATTGAGGTCTAAATTACTGGACGTTACGTGTATAATCAAAAGATTTGACCCCTTGTACACCTATTAAGAATGAATCATAATATACAAGCAATAAGTGAATGGTTAGCCAATAAGGAGGCTAAACTTTACTGCTAGAGAAATGTAGGAAGATGTGTTGTTAATGTAACCATAATGCCATGTTATAAAGCAAAGTTGAAGGCTCTTAACAAAATTAGAGGCTCCTTCAAAGGTCATTACAAGTTGTCATCTTATGTGGCTAAGTTGAAAAAAGTTGATAGAGATGGAAGGTTTGAGCAGATGTGTAAATTGGATTGAGATGGTAAATCTATTTTCAAGAGAATTTACATAGGATTTAGTAGTTTGTGAAAGGGATTCATACTTGGATGTAAAAGGATAATTGGATTTGATGCATGTTTTTTGAAGATAGTCTTGGGGGGTGCTTTATTATCAACAGTTGCAAAGGATGCAAATAACAAGATGTATCTAGTTGCTTGGGCAGTTATTGAGAGAAAAAATAAGGAGACCTGACTTGGTTCTTTGAAATTCTCTTTAAGGAGCTGAATGTGGTTGATGGTTTTGGATGGAGTTTCATTTCAGACCAATAGAAGGTAAATATGAAAACTCTTTATCGATTATATTTATATGCATATGTACCTTGTATTGATTGTTGTATGTATTTAACTTACATGGTCTTTTAAATGGTATAAAATCTCAGGCTCCAAATGCTGAGCATCGCAATTGTGCTAGGCATATCTATGCAAACTGGTAAAAATTATTCAATGGCCCAAAATTCAAGAAGATGTTATGGGAATGTGCCAAATCTACTTGTGAAAGTCAATTTCACTCAAAGTTGAAGGAGTTGAAGGAGGAATCAGTTAAGGCATACGAAGCTTTATGTAGTAAGAATCCATATGTGTTTTGTAAGTCTTTAATTAGTTTTATATCTAAGAGTGACATGATAGATAACAATATTTATAAAACCTTTAATGGATACATTCTTAAATCTAGGAATAACCCATTGATAGACATACTTAAGGACATTAGGTAGCATTTGATGGTTAGGAAGCATGAAAATGTGAAAGCTATTGAAAAATCTACTGATGTCATTTGCCCTCATATTAAGAGAAGATAGGAAAGATTTAGAGTCTAGTTAAGTTTTGTTCACCTAAGCTAGTTGTGGGTAGGAAGTATGAGGTGCTTTTTTTTTTTGGGAGAGAGATACATAGTGGATTTGGTTGAGAAGCATTATACATGCAGGGCTTAGGAATTGACAGGGATACCATGTTGTCATGCATTGGCTAGTATCAATCATTTTAGAGAAGACCCAAACATATACATAGATGCATTTTACATACTTGGCGGCATATGAAAATGGACTAGTGCTAATTAATGGTCCAAATCAATGTCCAATTATTAGTGATCATCAAATTCTATTGCCATTATTTGTTAAACAACTTGGAAGGGCCAAAAAGACAGGAAGAAAGATTCCGATAAAGAGAAAAAAAGAGCATCGAATACAAATAAGTTGCCTAGAACAAGGCTAAAGATGAAATGCACTACTTGTGTAATGCCTGCTAAAGAGGGCTTAGTTGAAACATATGAGTAAATGACACATGAAGGGTATTTTAATAATTTAAAAGTAAGAATTTAAAATATATCTCAAACCCTAAGGACTTTCTATACAAGCCCAAGAATCATATGTGAGTGTTTCTCTATGGATTTTTGAGCGATCAAACACCAAAACTAAGAGAGAAACTAAGATCAAGATGTGATTTGGGAGATTTACCAAAGAAGTTGGAGAGAGAGAAAGTATGGATGTTAAGGAAGCTCGAGTTTTCCATCAAATCAATCTTGATTTCTTTCTTCTTTTGGTAAGATTTCATGTTTCCCTTCCTATTTTAACAAGATTAGGGTTGATTGATATGATTTACCTAAATTGCATAGAAACCCATTTGTAAATGGGTAAGTTGATATGGAACCTTGAATATTTTTTGGGAAAAACACTTATTAAGGTTAGATTGAATTGAATTATATGTTAATTGATGGATTTAGGTAAGAAAGACCTAGCTTAATGGTTTTTGAGTTAGGGTTTACTATATATGGCAATATGTGGTTATAGAAGTTGACATATAGTTGGAGTTAATGATAAATAATTGTGATTATGTATAGAAGATGTCTTTGGAAGGTGGAATTGAAGACCAAAGAGGCTAGGCAAGCTTAAAGCTTGAATGTTGAGTTGGCTCCATAGGAGGTAAGAACACATGTTTTCTAACTTGCTAAAATGAAATGATGTGATGTTGAATGATATGAAAATGTGATAGATGGCATGTTAATTAGAAATGATTGAAAACAAATAATGAAAAGAAAGGTATGTTGTAAATTAATTATAATTACAAGTTATAAATGGTTTAAGGAAAGAAAAGCTAAAAAAGGAATTAGAATAAATGTATGGGTTTCCAATGTGTAATGTACCCAAAATCTTGTAGTGAATAATCGTATGACTATTGACACCATTGCTAAGTAATTAGTTATGGTGGATATGATGGATGACAATTATGGTTAATTGGTAAGGAGCTAGGTTGCTTATGGGCTTAATGACATGATGAGAATTAATGATGAAAGAATGAGTTAGACAAGGTTAATGAAACTTGAATTTACATATGGGACCATTAGAAATGATAATTATATATGTGTAGAATTCTACCTATGGGCTTAATCGATTGATTGTTAGGTTCAATATCAATATTAAGAATTGATAAATAGGTAGATGCATGAGTTCAATGAAGGCACTAAAGGTGCTAAAAAAGAAATGGATTATAAGAGATAAGTCTCTTACATGAAAACTTGTGAATTGTTGAGTTGTGTGCATTAATGGTGCTTAAGCATGCTTGATTGATAAGTAAGCACTAATATGAACTATGAAAGGATCATATGGCATGTTAAATATTAGAGAAGTAAATTTGAGTATTATGTATAAAATGTAAAATAAGTATAAAAATGACTTATGTGCTTTAAAATGTGAATTATGTGCATAGTTAGTGTTGTTGAGCCTAGTTGTCAACCTAAAAAGTGTTGATTTGAGTTGTATGAACTTGAGTCTAAATGTGTCAAATGCCCATGAATGATTTCTATATATAATTACAAAGTGTTTAGAAGTGGAATTTCGACAAAATTTGATCATAAGAACAAGTTATGCCTTTTCATAACCAACATCACAACAATGAATCAAGCTGTCATGGCCATGAAACAAGCTGTCATGGCCATGAAACAAGCTGTCATGACCATGAACATGTTCTAGAAGCCTTCACGACCATGCTTCACAACCAGAGCAAAATTCATGGCTGTAAAGACACTATTTATAGCAAAAATGTTCTATGTTTAAATGATGTTTTGGTGGGCTCAAAATATGTTGAACATGCCTAAATGTAAGAGTATGATGTTAAAAAATATGGAAACATATTGATGAACATATTTATGATCTGTGAACATGCATATATTGTATGTAACATGATGGGTATATGTTAAAGAATGAGATTAAAACAAAAGATACTTTAACATAAATGTCTATTTCTCCACATATAGACTAAAATTAGGATAGATGATGCACCATTAAAGGGATTTATGGTACTAAACCAATTATGTTTCTTAGGGACAAGGTGGCTTAAGCTTATGGAGTGCCCTTTATCCCATTTATATACAAATGATATATTGTAATTAGACAAAGTGGCTTAAGCTCGTGGAATGCCCTTGGTTTTTTTTACATATAGATGATATATCATACTCCATCATGGAGGCTTAAGCTCATGGAGTGCTCTTGACTAAAGATCAAAGTGAATAAGGTGGTTTAAGTTGTGGAGCACCTTTGTTCCACACCTCATATCTGAATAGTCCGAGAACGAGATTTGGGCTAATGACTAGAAAGTGTGATATGAAGAATATTTGTATGTTAAATAGAATAATGAATTGAAATGTAAAGTGATGTGATTATAAAAATTATGAGAAAAAATATGCTAACTTTAGAAAAAATATACGCTCTCTAAGAGGTTAATATGTATATAAATAATAGAGAATACTATAGTAAAGGCAAAGACATGAAATCTATGGATCATACACATATATGTAAAAGAGACATAGAATGAATATGTAACAATCATGTGAATAGGAAATGTTTTGACATTGTTATAGTTATATGTTTTGTTGTTATGCATTCTATGTCATGTGTAGCTTAGCGTGTTTTCTCACACACACACTGTTAAAGATGTGCCCAAAAGGCAATTGCCTCAGGCATTTAGTGTATACATTCATAAAGACATTATTTCATTATATTAGTATTCATTTGCATATGAATTGATATAGATCTTAAATTGATTAATGAAAGTCCATGATATGAAACATACCATGAAGGAAATCATGATGGATCATGATAATGAGATTCCTATCATGTGTAATTATGTTAGTATCTAAATTATCCCTAGTCATAGGATCAACAAGATGAGACATTGTTGATCTAGATAGACTAGCATATGTTATACTAGTCAATCTCATAAGCTGTGAACATGAGATGTTCAAAGTTAACATGTGGATACTTGCCAAGAGTAGTCAAGTACATTGGATGACCTGCTATGAGATGATCATATGACTTATCTATTCAAATATCAATGATAGTCTCATCATAGCAATGAGATAAGTATCCTTGTATTTGCGGTACTCAAGGATATCTTGGATATTGATTTTGTTCTTTGAATCCATTTCTCGTTGCCTTATAGAGGTCCCTCATAGAGTGGTGATTGGGTACAACTTGAGGTATTCAAAGGTAATTGGGTAGCTAAGAGAGGATTCACTGCTCCTGATAGAGGGAGAGTATATCCATGGCCTCTTATTAGGATCATTACTCGGGAATTTCTGACCAGAATGGAAACATACCGAAGATGGTCTTTAGTAATATGTCTAATAGAATAATGAGTCTCAAAGACAAGATCTAATATCACTTCGGCTAGGTGTAATGTAGTCAATCTAGTGGGAGCTAACACATAGTTCATGTTCTGAATCGAGTGAGGTATATGATGGTGAAAGAATGAATTGCACATATTATTGTCTATGGAAAGGTTCGTAGTCAAACTACTGGCTTTGTAGTCAAGTGGAGGTCATGATACGTTACTAGATACCGCTCATAACTTGCTCAAATTAGTTGTTAATTCGGGTGACCAATATAATAAGAAACCTAATGGGTCACATACATTGGATGTGTAAAAAATAAGTAAAATGGTCTTAGATTGGATTCAAAAATATATTGGGTTGGATTGTGATGGGATCAGGGGAAAAATTCAGAAAAATTACTTGGGGAGAGTCACAGGCCCGTGCAGGCCTATGTTGGCCCGTAGCTGGCCACTACCACTAGTGCTTGGATGCTGGGCAGGTGTTGGCTGGATTGGCCAAAATTTGGCTAATTTGGCATAAAAATTTTTCCAAACCTAGAGTGTATGAAAATATCTATAAATATTATTTTTTATCAAAAAAAGCTAATTAGCTACCATATAAAATTAATAGTTAATTTTCTTAGAAATTCTCTCAAAGAACATACACTATGCTAGCACATTATATGTGTTAAACCATCACACTTGTGGTTTGTTTCTTCTATTTTTGTATGTATTATTATTAGAGACGATCCAAGATTAGATTGTTGTGATTTGCTATAATCCAACAAGAGGGAAATTTGAAGAATTGGTTTAAGAAATTAAAAATATAATTTCTAACTATTTTTAATTGAATTAATTTTAATGGCGCAAGTATAATCCTTTGATTCGGATTTTAATTTTTTTTATTTCCGCCGCTATTTTATGTGATTCATCATCAAACTCAACAGAGCCCCTTTATGTCCATTAAAATTAATTTTTATTAAAGGTGCAATTGGATTGCATAGTTTGACGATTTTAGTTCTATTGATTTGAAAAATTGAAATTAATTTGTAAAATTAGTTTTAATTATTTTTCTCTCCATAATCTGATTATGGTGTGATTAAGGAAGACTATTTTGATTAAAAAATGGTTTGAATGTAATTCAAATAATCATTTTAATTAATTTTACAAATAAAAATTGAAACAAGATTGTTTTAGAGCTCTGACGGGATTGTTTTTGTTTGATTTTTTTTTTTGTATAAGTTTATTTTGATTCCAACACCTTAAAATAATTTTTATGTGATATTTGATGTGTTATGCATGCCAAAATATTTTGCTCGAATTTAAATTTCCAAATTAATTCTAGATAATAAACGAGTCATTTTAGGTATTTGGTGTGTTGGTTTGTTTGTCTTGATGATTTTGTTTTGTGCCAAAATTATTTTGACCGACTTGAGCAACATAAAGATACTTGAAATGATTATATATAGTTTTGAAAATTTTGGGAATTTTTGGGAATTAATTTTGAATTAATTTAAAGAGAGCAAATTAATATCTAGTATGACTAGAATATGGTATATATGTTAGAATTAAATTGTTTAATTTTTGACATCATAATAACATAATTTTAAGGTGAATTAGTTTTGAATTAATTTATGGAAATATGAAATTTAATTAACTTGATTAAATATTATTTTCCATATTAAAATGACATGCAAAATTAAATTAACCGAAACAACATAAGTAGACAATTTTAGTTTAAGAGTAAAAACTGCCTTTCAAATTTGAAATCCAAAATTATCATTACTTATTTTTATTTTATGTATTAGAGAATGCATGCTAAGGGTGAATGGAATCACATGGTGGATGATTATGGACTTAGTCCCAATTTGATTAAGAATGTATGATTTATTTTATTTTATAATAAATAGGATCTGCGTGTCCTTACCTCTCTTTTCTTTCTCGTGTATTTTTTTGTCATATTACTCCCCTCAAATGTAAATTGAGGTTTTCTATTTTGAAATATGCAATTAGATTACATATGATTAAAATAGAATGAAGATGCAAAAGGGTAAAAAACAAAAGAGATGATGCCATAAGCAAGAAAATTTATAAATATGAATTTACTTTCTATTTTTGGGTTGCAAGTCATGCATATACCTAGGTGAGACCTAATCAGTCTCTCTTTAGTTCAAGAGATTGATATTAGTATGTTCATAATCATGCCATATAGTTAGTGTAACTATTTTTATATATCTATGTGATGAATGTATAATATATAAATGCATGCTAAAATAACATGATGAGATTAAATTAAGAAAATCTCTCAATTAATATTAAAGCCAATGTATTCCATTAATATGGCAAGAACGAGAGTTTTTTTTAGAGTTAGGGTTATTGGGCAAATCCAAGAATATGTTCAAACCATAAAAATAAGATTTCCTGATTAATGGGCTCGTTTTAATAAGAAGCATTGATTTGTTGGGCAAACCCAAGGTTAATGTAGATTGAAGCGAAGTTGGATTGTGCATATGAGATATGCACGCATCAAGAGTTGATAACCCAATGCAGGAGCACACATCAACAGTTGATAGCACTAGATTTGATAGTTGCATGAGAATGCAATTGGTATGGATCAGATACCTATCTTTGGACCTAAGGTGGCTTATTGGGCAAACCCAAGGTCATTCGCAGGGACATTGGATATCGACCTACTAGGAAGACTTATAGATAAGTTTTCCCAGATCCATAATGAGGGCTATGGGTTCGCAATAAAATAATAGGAGCCATAATGCGTTTTATTAAAGACCTAATATTATGCACTCATTCATGTACACTCTTCTATAATCTTGATCTTTATATCTAGGTTGTCATGTTATTCAATGTGAATCAAAGTGTAATCATGAGTCATACATTTTGACTAACCTAAGCTTTCTTGACTGACATAAAAATGAGAATGGTTCTCAAGTCCAAAGGGTTGCCAAAGTCTTGGAATAACTATTTTCCTTCCCTTAATGCTTGAAATGCAAGTTTTCTAAAAAGTTTGTACACACTAAGTACTTGGATGATAATGGATTGGTCCTAAGTTGTTCAAACTTCAGAAGCAACATGGAAATGGATGCAAAACCATTATGTATTATCTTAGAGAGATGGCCAATGAGCAAGCTCATATTGAGTGATATGATATATTTAAATTATTCTACTACGCCAAGATGATAGATTAGAGATCTAAAATGTAACATACATCATAGATAAATGGAAAAAGTAGAGAGATATCTTAAAAAGTACTTCTATTATAGCAAAAGTTGAAAAATGGAAATGAAATGACAAAGTTTATTTTGAGTTATAAAGAAGTATAAGAGAAGACATATAGATGCACCTTCTACTTTAAGTAAATTTGATAAAGAGAATAACATTGTTTCTTATAATAACACATAGATATTAGATACCGCATGTAGGTCTCACATATACAAGATATGCAAGACCAAATAAACAATAGAAATCTTAAAAAAGGAGAGCCAAAACTATACACATTAGCCATATAGCAATAGTTGCTGCAGTAGCTATAGATGCTTAAGTTTCAACACTCTCTAGTAAGCTTGTTTAAAGGTTTAAACAATTGGTATTTTGTTTTAGTTTATGAATAAATACTATACTTTTGTTTAATATTTGAACAAAAGTTTTTCATTTGACTAATAAGAATAATTGTTGTTCTATGTGGTCAAATGATATTTCTTATGACACTAAAACATTATGCAGTAGAGTTTATGCTCTTAAAATGCTTGATTCTATCCTCAATATTAAATTTAAAGGGGTTAATGAATTGAAACCATAAATTATGGCATTGTCTACTCGGGCATATAAAAGAGAATCACATGATGAGTTATGGTAACTTAGGGTTAGTTGATTGTGAATCATATAACACATATAAATCTCATTTACTAAGCAACTTAACAAAATCACTTTTTAGTGCAAAAGGATTGATGGACCTTGTACATGTAGACGTATGTGGACCAATGTTCATGCATGCCATAAATGATTTTATCTACTTCATTACCTTAATTATGATCGATCATAATTCAGATATTTGTATATGGTGAGATATAAATTTTAAACCTTTGAAATGTTCGAAGAATTTAAAAATCAAGTAGAGAAACAATTTAGCAAAAGTATTAAGACACTTAGATTAGATCAAAGTGAAATAATACTTAAGCTAAATGTTTCAATGTCATATAAGAGATAATGAGATTTTATTTGAATGAACCATATCTTATATGCCATAGCATAATGATGTGGCTAAAAGGAGTAGCCGAACCTTTTTAGATAATATAGGGTACATAATAAGTTTTTAAAATTCCTTTAAGTTCCTTTTATAGTCAAACACATGAGATTATGTTTATGTGATAAATGTAATATCTTATCAGTTAGCTGATGTTGTTCCATATAAGATATGAAATAACATAGAACTTATTTTTTCATAAATGAAAGTTTAGGATTATCTTGATTAAGAGAAGTAGATAATGTTGGATTAGTTAAAAACTCAATCTAACCCAATGTCTATATGTGGGATAACTGATGAGAGTCATTTAGATATCACTTTTACCACTATTTGAACAAAAGCAAAGTATGCTATCTTTCAAAAGAAAGAGTTTCTTCTATGAGAAGATAATGAGAGCAAGACTAAACTTAATGAAGTTCAAATATACTCAAGCAGACATGAATCAACTGATAAAGCCTAAATATGCTATTCATATAGATGAAGTAATAGTAAGACTTTATGGAACACAAGAGTTTTATAAGTAAAGTAGGATATGAGTTGTTCTTAAGATATATATATCTCTTATAAGTGAATAAAAAGTCGTATTTCTTATAGAGGATCATGAGCCTACTACTTATGAAGAGATTCTAAAATGTTCAGAATATGATTAATGACTATCAGCCATAAGTTGAATACGGATTCCATATCTTTAAACCAAGTAAAGACTTTGGTTGATCCACCTAGTGGGACAAAGTCCCATTGGATGCAAATAGGTCCTTAAGAAGATTGACATGGAAGCTAATACAGTTGCTAATAAAGTTAGAGTTGTTAGTTAAAAAACATCATTAAAGACAAAGGTTGGCTTTGACAAGACTTTTTATTTCATATTCTATGTTTAAATCCATCATGTAACTCCTAGCCATTGCTACATATTGTGATGATTTTTTGCAATTGGATATGAAGACAGGTTTCATTATGGAAATTTAATTTAAACTGTGTATATGACATAACCTAAGAGATTCATATATAATGATGGTGAAACAAGATGCAAATTGCAAAATCCAGTGACGAATTAGTGCAAACAACTAGGAATTGAAATATCCAAATTGATAAGGCAATCAAAGAGTTTCTTTTCTCACAATATGTGGATGAATCTTGTGTTTTCAAGAAGGTTAGTAGGAGTGCCATTGTGTTCCTAGTGAAGTATGTGGAAGACATACTATTAGTAGGAAATAATCTCTTATTTCTAAGTTAGTCAATTTGTTACTCTAAAATAATTCTCCAAGAAGAATTTTAAAAGTAACCCGCCAAAAGGGGATTAAGATCTATAAAGATAGATCTAAGAGGTTACTCATTCTTTCTTAGTCTATATAGTTAAGATGCTAAAGTGTTTAGCATGAAGTAGTTTATGAGAGGATCTATTCCTATAATCGATAGGATTACCCTCTCTAAGTCTTTATGTCAAAAGACATAAGAAAAATAGACTAGCATTGATGTGATTCCATAAGCTTGGGCTATTGGATTCATTATGTACTATGCTATGTACTAGGCCTAATGGATATCATGCCGTGAGCATCATGAGTGGATACCAATATGATCCCGTCAAGGGTTTATGGATGACTATTAAGAACATCCCTAAATACTTGATAAGGATTGATGATGTATTCTTAGTTTAAAGAGATAGTAAGCTTAAGGTAAGCATGACTATGGATGCCAGCATCCAATTTGACCAGGATAACTCAAAATCCTAGTCATGCTATATATTCACATTAAAAAGTTATCCGATCAATTGAAAGAGTTACAAACAGATGATGACTACAGATTCCACAACTAAAAGTACAATATCGCTTCCAAGGTAGTTGAGGAAGTAGTTTGGATAAGGGAATTAATCACAGAGTTAGAAGTGATTCCTAGTATTGTAAATCTACTATGACTGGAACAATTATAGAGCTATTGCATATGCAAAGAAATCACGGTCTCATCAAAAGGTATAAATATGTACTCAACGTTATCAATTAATTAGAGAAATCAATGGTAGACATAATGTAATGAGAGAAAGAGTTCCCACAAACTAGGAAATATCCGATCAAGTCACTAGACCAAAACCCCAAAAGGAATATGATAGTCATATCCTCGTTTATAGTGCAATGTACAATGGCGATTGACTTTGGTGCTAGTGGGAGATTGTTAGAGATGTGCCCAAAAGGCAATCACCTCAGACACTTAGTGTACACATTGATAAAGGCATTCTTTCATTATATTTGTATTAATTTGCATATGAATTGATATAGATTTTAAATTTATTAATGAAAGTCCATGATATGAAACATAGCATGAAAGAAATCATGACAGGATCATGATAATTAGATTCCTATCATGTGTAATTATGTTAGTATCTAAATTATCCCTGGTTATAGGATTAATGAGATAGGACATTATTAATTCGGATAGACTAGCACATGTTATACTTATTGATTAGATCAAGCAATAGATCTCATAAGTTGTGAACATGAGATGTTTAGAGTTAGCATGTGGATATTTGCTAAGAGTAATTAAGTACATTGGATGACCTGCTATGAGATGATCATATGAATTATCTATTCAAATGTCAATGATAGTCTCATCATAGCAATGGTGCAAGTATCCTTAGACTTTAGGTACTCAAGGATATCTTGGATATTGATTCTATACTTTGATTCCATTCCTTGTTGCCTCATAGATGTTACTCATAGGATGGTGATTGGGTATAGTTTGAGGTATTTGAAGGTAATTGGATAGCTAAGAGAGGATTCACTGCTCCTAATATAGGAAGAGTATACTCATAGCCTTTTGTCGGGATCATTACTCGGGAATCTCCTTCCAAAGTGGAAACATTTTGAAGATGGTCTTCACTAATATGTCTAATAGTGTAATGAGTCTCAAGAACAAGATATAATATCACTTGGTTTAGGTGTGATGTAGTTAGTCTAGCGGGAGCTGGGATATAGTCTATGCTCTGAATCAAGAGGGGTATAGGATAGTGAAAGGATAAATTGCACATATTGTTGTTTGTGGAAAGGTTTATAGTCAAACCATTGACTTTCTAGTCAATTGGGGGTCATGATGTGTTGCTAAATACTATTTATTACTTAAATTAATTGTTAATTCGAGTGGCCAACATAACCAGAAACCTAATGGGTCACATGCATTGGAGGTGTGAAGAATGAGTAAAATGGTCTGGGATGAGATCCAAAAATATGAGAGAATTATTTTGGATTGGATTGTGATGGGATCATAGGAAAAATCTAGAAAAATTGCTCGGGTGGAGTCATAGGCCTGTATAAGGCCAGTGTCTACACGCTGGGCAAGCTTAGCACGCAAGTGCTGGCTGGATTGGCCAAAATTTGGCCAATTTGGCATAAAATGTCAATTTGGCTCCTAAACCAATTTTGGTAATTTTTCCAATCCTAGGATATTTGAAAACACCTATAAATAGTATTTTTCATTAGAAAAAAGCTGATAAGCCACTATAGAAAATTCATAGTTAATTTTCTTAGAAATTCTCTCAATGAATATAAACTATGTTAGCACATTATGTGTGTTCAAACCATCATTCTTATGATTTCTTTCTTCCATTTCTGTATGGATTATCATTATAGATGATCCAAGATTGGATTGTTGTGGTTTGCTACAACCCAACAAGAAGGAAATTTGTAGAATTGGTTCAATAAATTAAAGGTATAATTTCTAACTATTTTTAATTGAGTTTTAATGGCACAAGTAGAATCCTTTCATTTAGATATAGATTTTTTTTTTAATTTTCGTTGCTATTTTATGAATGGGATTTGTTGCCCAAACAATCACCAAAAAGGGGGAGGGGGGGGGGGGAATGAATTGGTGGGAAATTAAAAATTTGCCTAACAAGATAATAAAAGAGAGAAGAGAGGATTGAGACACGAATTTTATAGAGGTTCGGGTGTTAACTAACCCTACT
>CATIWF010142703.1:0-18984 GCA_949630135.1 Balakata baccata
ATCATTGAAAGAACAAATATTTCTGCAAATTAAATCATATAATCTAACAGTCTGCAACTAATTTCCATTCACTTTTGTTGCAGAATAACTTACCAAGCAAAGCTTTAGCAAGGCTATTGTTTTCCATGTATTCATATACTAGCAAAAGCTGATTTTCTTCAATACAACAGCCATGAAGTTTCACAAGATTTGGGTGCTGCATGCATGAAATCATGCCTATCTCATTCAAAAATTCGCGGTTTCCTTGACTCGACTTTGATGATAGCTGTTTGACAGCAATTACAGTGCCATCAGCTAATGAACCCTGCATCTCAGCAATGAAAATTTTTTGCAGTTTTTAGTAGAATCCTTAACAGGAGATCCTTATTCTGCTCTATGAAGAATAGAAAGATGATAGCCAGAATACCTTGTAAACTGGCCCAAATCCACCTTCTCCAATTTTGTTTTCAGGACTGAAGTTTTTAGTGGCAGCTTTAATTTGCTTCAGTGTAAAAGAGACTGTCTGAATTTCAAGTCCTTCAAAATCTGTCAAAAACATAACCATGAAGTTCGTCTGAAACATTTACAATTAGTAGAATTATCATTCGAAAAAAAGGTTCAGACCTTTTTCTCTCCCATTCTTCGCCCTGAAATAACGTTTCCACGCAATGGCACCCAATACTAAGAAAATGAGACATGCTCCGACAACTCCAGCAACAATGGGAGCAGCTTTTGTCTTTCCCCCTGCTGAAGGAGGCTCATAATCTGCCCAAGATAACAACCAAGCAATTAGGACATCAGGATTCAGGAACTAAAACCAATCAGGAAAGAAGTTGTAATCAGAAAAACGTCATTCTTTTCAGCTAAAATAGACAGGAACAGGAGTAAGAAGGATTCTTTACTAGGATTTATGACAGAAATAGCTGATATAATAGGGCCGTAGACTCCAGCAACAGGAATTCTGGTAGTCCCTTTGCCAGCCCAAAATAAGCGAATCTCCAAGATGTTACTTATTACCGTAGCATTATAGTTCATAATGATTGGCCTAGCAGCACCGTTAGCTGCAGCTTCAATGTTGAAATCCTTCTGCACTAATTCATTCTGCAGCATAGTATTCCCAATTCAAGCCATGAACTCTCAACAAATTGAATTTACATGCTCAAAAATGACAGTGGCATACCTGAATATAGATATCAAATATGCGCCTTCCAAGGCTGGTATATGAGGTGCCATTTGTGAATTGGATCTCCGCAAAGTGTAGGCTAACAGTGTAATTCCCATTGACTAAACAATTACGATAATAAGTAAGCGACATAGGAGAAATGCGTGCAGTGCGATACAATTCATCGATGTTTGCTGATGGATTAGAAGTAAAGTAAGCTTTGTTTTGGAAATTATTGTCATCCATGAAGTCTCCAGTGCTGCTAAGTCCCCAGTCATCATTACTTTGATAGAATGTTGCTGCCCCTCCGTAAACATTTGCATCTCCTTCATATGTCTGGCCATTAACATCCAAATTTTCTCCGCCACAATTGATGAACAAAGAGTGCCAATCTGTCATGAGATTGTTCATGGTTATATCAAAGGGACAGCTTAAATCAACTAGTTTCTCAACTAGTCACATCGCCAGTTAACTTACATCGATTGCAGATGTTACTGTCTGCACATGCTCCTCCTCTAGTTGATCCAAGCCGAAAACGGATTAGTATAAGGTATCAAGCATAAGACCAAAAAACTTTCAGAGTATAATTAGATTCACATTGATTTTATTCATCGGCAATCAAGAAAGAAACTAACATGTCATTTTCCATTGAAGAACTTCGGAACAAGTTCAGGTTTAGGTCTCTGCCAAAAATAACAATACGAACAAGAGATAGTTCAAATAAGGCTAAGAACAAGAAAGTATACAGAAGCATATATCTTTTTATTGAATAATTAAAAATTGTAATAACCTCTGCTGACAAGCAAGCTGCTCAGCACTTTGCCTTGTGAAGTTATTATAGGATAGATCTCTGCTTGCACAAACAAATCAGAACCATCATATCAGCAAATGCATCATATGTATTTGTACTTCGAAGGAAGAAACGTTGCAACTTGTTAAGATCGGTATAGCAAAATTGAAGAAATAAGTACATTAACATTACATACACATTGGTTCCTTTTAGCAGGATTGGTATATTTCCACTAAGAGAATTGCCAGCCAGAAAGCTGAACAAGAAAAGACCATCCAGTTAGTATCTTGCTTTCAAATAATTACACACCATTAATTGAGGATTTAGATTTAATTACTCACACAAACTTTATTGATTCTGTACGTATCGAATCGGGAAGTTCCCCACGTAGCTTGTTAAAACTTAGGTTCCTATCCAATATAAAGAAATGCATTTTAATCTCAGGTAATAGTTCTGCAAGATAAGATATTCTAAACCAACAAGCTTTCGATTGAACTGCTAAGTTACTACATATTCATGTACGAAACAAGGTTTATAATCATTGCAAGAGCAAATGAAACAGTTTTAATGTATCGGTACTTACAGAATTCGCAGTCGACTCATTCCCCAAATATATGAAGGGATTTCTCCTGATATATTGCAACTCCTCAACACCCTGAAAATTTCATGTCAGAAGTCAGATATATATGCCATAGGCAACCATTATTGCATTCTTGAACAGTACAGAGAATAACCAGTGGACTCACAGTCGTGTGAAGCCTGTTATGTTGATTAAATCAGGAAAAACCTGATTTGTGGCATTTATATCACTTATCCTCCTGCATAGTTTTAATATCAGAAGTAATAATACATAAAGAAGCAGTCAATATAGTAGATCTGGTAAAGTAATAAATCATTTGAATTAGAACAATTATAAAAATCAAGAGTTTTTCACTCACAGGTCAGTTAATTTTTCCAAAACTGAAATGGATGATGGAATTGGTCCCTGCAGTCCACTAGCTTGAATTTCTCTGCATTGAACTCAATTCAGACAAATCAATCAAGAAACTTCAACAGCCCTTGTTTAATTTTCATTCTCTTTCTTACTCTTTTAGTCTGAAAAAACTGAAAAAAAAAAAATACAAGCCTTTGAAAAGATGAGGATCTTACAGTCTTTTGAGTTGCTTCCAGTTTTGTATAAAATCCGGTATGCTCCCATTGAAATTGTTATCATTTATCCGGCTGCATTAGCAATGTTTACATGTTACTCATCTGTCAAAATCAAATTCACTGTAAGGTACTTGTATTTTTATTATAAAAGGCTTACAAATCTGTCAAGTTTTTCAGATTAGAAAGTTCTGTAGGCAAATTTCCAGTCAATTTGTTAGAAGATAGAATCCTGCAATTATAAATTTGATTCACTATGAGAAACAGAACTTTGTTAGAATATAAAATATAAAATTTATGAGAGCGAAAAACCAAATAAGAAGCGAGCATATCCATGAAATTCCTTACAAAACACCCAAGTTGACTAATTCTCCAAGCTCCAGGGGCACAGTTCCAGAAAATTGGTTTAATTCAAGATTCCTGTTAAGACGAACTAACTTAATGTGGTTGCTATGAAATCAGATTCTTCTAAAGAACACAATTCTAAAATTCACTAGGCAGTCCTAATTTCCCAGAATGAATATAAAGCTCTAAGCACTATCAGTAACACTGAAACTTGAAACTTACAGGTATGCAAGACTGGTGAAGTTTTTCAAATAGCTTGGAATGTTTCCTGACAACCGATTTGCAAGAAGAGAGCTGCAGTAAAGGCGATTTGTCAATTCAATAATGCATCGGAAGTTTTATAACCTCCAAAAAATAAGGACCGAATTCTAGCTAACATGAACTTGAGCTTTATCGAAGCCCACTCAGGTGGTATGGTACCATTGAGGAAGTTGTAAGCAAAATCACTGCAAATCCAATATAAAGACATGACCTAGTTATTTAGAAATATGTTCAAAATTAATCCAGGAATGCTCAAATATATAATATCTATTAAGAATCCAGATTCTTACATGCTCTCAATATAAGGAAGCTGGACTAGTTCAGGTGGGAGTTGTCCTGAAAGGCTGTAACGCTTGATTTCCCTGAAAACCATGTGGAACCATGAAAGGTTTGTGCTTTTTGATCTAAAGGTAGGTCAACCATCTCACCATATTCTTTTGCTTAGAAAATCCTATCTAAAGTCGAATTCAGAAATCTATGCAACCATATGATTTGTTAAATGGATTGTGTACATACACTGAGCTACAACTAGAGACTCATTGAAGATAAAGAAACATACAGGCCTGTGATGTGGCAGGTATTGTTCGGAAATTGACAATTGCAAGTAATGTTTCTCTCGGGATCTGTTAGTTGAATTGGTTGGACAACATTTCCACAAGCATCAGCACTGAAATTCCAGCCAACCGCTCCCATCTTCTTTGTAATTTGATTTAGAGCATCCACTAAATAACATCCACCAACAAAAAATTAGTTACTAGATATCAACTTTAATGAACAAATCATCCTTAATCCTTACCCTCATCCTGAGGCAGTACAGCAGCAGCAGCAGTAAAGGTTTGTGTCCCCAAGCAGGTGACTAAAGCTAGAACTGATACAAGGATTGAATGTTTGATCAGTAACATGTTTGATTCAGAACTATGCTTGCAACAAAATGTTTTTGCCTATCCTCTTCTATCACAAGCCTTGTTTTATTATTAACTCAATTAATAGCAAATTGTCAGAAAATGACAACTCGGTTGACTATTCATCAGCACAACAGCATTGAATTTTATCGAATATTAACCATACATATTAATTTATTTGCCTGGGACTAAAGTCAACGTGTTTTTAGTTGTTGAATATTATTGTTATCTAAGATATTAAAGCCAGACTTTGAGCTGGCATTTGAGTCATATTTTAAATTAAACCCATTAATCAAGATTTAAGCGCAAGTTAGCTGGTGAATCCGTATCAAGATGTACTTTGATAGATATCATTTCAGAAAATTTACACAAAGCATCATTCATTAGTCAATATTGTTGACAAAATGGCATGAATTGAATACTATTTTCTCTTTTAGGATTCTATCTTCTCGATATTATTGCTTGAATAGAAATAATTGGTTGAGTCATATGGACGAAAAGGAAATTACGTTTTTCTCGATTCCAATGACATGGCCATGCAGCAGCCCTTGCTTGGCCCTAATAGTGGAACGGCAGAAATTATGACATGGAAGAAAAGTCCACAGGGGCTTGAAAGAGATGTGTTAGATAGAAACACATGAAATTCAAATGCTAATTTTATATCAGAAATGCCAACAACACTCTCCTCTTTTTAGAAATTCTACCCCATCTCCTGATTGATTTGTGAGGAAAAAAAAAAAAATTCAAAAATAAGTTTTTTTTTCTCTCTTTTCATTTTTAAATTTTTCACTCTCTTCGCCAATAAAACAGAAAATGAGTATTAAAGAATGTATTAAAAAAGAATGTTTTTAGCATTTCCCATTTTACGTTTTTCGGTTGGCTCCATTAGTATTTATGTATTTTCTCATTTTACTTTGTTCGGTTGGCTCCACTAGTATTTATGTATCGATGAATCCTAGCCATATATATGCTTTGTTTTTGTATTATTAAAACTTTATTTTAAATTAAAATTCTTGATCACTCAAGTTTATAAACAAAACTAGTCGAATTTTGACGCTTCACGCGTGAAAATAAATAAATTCAATTTTTAATAAAATTTTTATTTATAATTAAGGTATTGAGGATTAAAAAAATACAAATTAAAATAGTTTCATAATATAAATAAAAATATTTCTGAATCCAATGAAATAACAAACTATTCATAACTATCAATAAATGAATTCATAAATAAAGAGAGTTTTAATTTTTTATTAAAATCTAATTACTACTAAATAAATCCCGATAACTAAGGTTCTGTTTAGTAAAATTAGTTGATAATTTAGTTGATTTAATTAAAACTGTTTAATAAAACTAGTTGAGATAACTAAAAAATGTAAAATAATATAAAATAATATGTTTATATTAATAAATATATATATATACATTTTAATATATCATTTAAATATAATAAACACGTCTACATTTATCATCTAATATTTTATTATTATATATACATATTAAATAATTTAATAATTATATTATTATTACAACATATTATTTTATAGAAAAATCAATGGTATAAAGCGAAAGAAAAATAATAAACTACTAGTTTTTTTAGATGCTAGTTCTGCTAGTTTTTTTTTTATATTATAATCTAGCTTTTTTTAAGTAAACTACTCTACTAAACACAAATTATTGATCAAACTAGATTATTTTTCTTAGTCAAAGTAGATTATAATTTAATTTGGTGTTGCCAAACAGTGCCTAAAATAATATTTTTAATTTTTGTCTTGCAAAAAAAAGATAATATTATTGTATTATTAAATTCTTTATAAATAAAATCTTAAAATTTTGTGAAAGAGATTAAAAACAAAATGTTAGAGAGTGCTACATCAGTATTGTGGGAATCAAAAGAAAATAACATTATGTTAATATATATATATATATATATATATAATTTTTAATGAAATGATAATGATTTGGTATCTAATATATTATTAAGATTTAAAAAAAAAAAGGAAAAAAAAACGTCTCATTCTCATAATTCATAGACACATCAATTGGATTTAAATATTAAAAGTGCACTGGACAATAATTTCTTTTTAAAAAAAGATAAACAATTTTCATATTAAAGAGAAAAAAAAAAGTGATTCTATCGTATTCAGACGTAACGCCTACGATTTAGGGTCTAAAAATTTGTATAAATTATAAACACGCAAGGAAATGAGAATAATTTAAATTTAAAATAAAATAATTATTAAGTTAAAAGAATTAAAAAAAAGAAAAAAAAATTAATTTTGATCCCAAAAAAATAATTAGAAAGTTCAAGAGCTAAAATAAGAAGAATAAAAATTTATAAAAAAAATTTAAGTATATTATATTATTATAAAAAGAAAATAATATTATATTAATATATTATTATTATTTAAGAAAAATAAAATAAAAGTTACAAAAAGAAATGCCAAATAGAATTAGAAAAAAAAAAAAAAGAGTAAGAAAAGTGACAAAAGTAAGAAAACGGAAAGGCAATGGGAAAAGTATCAAGGGGCCAGTGCTGCGGAAATAAAAGGTACAAATGTGATGGGAAATCACATTACTGTATAGGACTCGTCGGGAAAGAAAAAAAAAATTGTATGAACGCATCGTTTTAGGATTTGGCTCTATAAGTATCTAATGCACAGAATCCTCTTCTTCTTCTTGTTCCATTGCCGTATTTCATATTTTTCTTTTGTAAATTTCCTCCATCCCAGTCTTTTTATCGAGCAGATTTGGTTCCTAAACTATTGATTATTATCAGTCCCATTAATCATTCCTAACATTAATAAGTATTTTCATTCTTTCTTCTTCTAGTGAATTCTTTGGGGCTTACAATTATTTGACAGTAAATTAAATTGGGGTTTCTATGAATAAGCTTTAATCCATGGTAATTATTTTCCGTATCAGGTGAGGATACGTTTGGTGAAGATGACCATTCCGTAGAATGAAATTTTTTTAAAATCTATATATATATATATTCATAATTATTTGAATATTTATTTTTACTGTGTGTTTTGAGTGAATTATTGTTTGATGATTTTATGGATTAAAAATAGAAAATCAATACAGAATATGAGAAAGTGTCCCTGTTGTTGATTATTGAAATTAATTGTTAGAATGATTTTTGGGTGTGAAATTATGAATTAGTTATTGAAAAATTGAGACTGTGACTGTGAATCTATGAATTTTAAATGGTTGGACTCGATTAAAGGTAAATAAAGGATTTTAATATAAGAGTAATGGATGGACATTGCTATGTTGTGGAACAATAAATTAAATTTTGGTATGTTTTTATGATTAAATTGGTGATTAAAACTGAGACTGAAATTATTTAAGAACACGAGAAATAAATTTAATCTGTGTATATATTGTTAGATTGTTAGAGACTAATTGTTATAATAAATTTTGGATGAATTTACAGTTTAATAACACTGAAAATTTAGACTAAAATTGAAAAACTAGAAAAATTTGAGACTGAAATAAAAAAGACCAAATCGAAAATTTGAAGGACTAAAAAAGTAACATGGCGTCGTGCTGCCTTGGTTGTAGAAATAAAATATATATATATAAAAAAAATGTGCGGCTGCCACAGGAAAAACAAAGATAATAATAATCATAGTAAATATTAACTTTGAATTGTCAACTTTAAAGATTTTTTTTTTTTGTGTTTAAATATTCTAGATATTTGTATATGGGTATTAATGGATTTTCCTACTATTAAATTCACTATAATATTAAAATAGAAAACTTTAAATGAAAGTATTTTAAAATAAAATTTTTTTTTCTCATATCTATTCTACATTCTATTGTCGGAAAAAATATTACATATATTGATATGAAAATATTTGGTACATTAAGCAATGACCATAAATCGAACCTATCCAATTTTTATAGTACGATGGTTGGCTGTTTACGAACTAGTTGTACCTACCGTTTTTTTTTAATCAATATCAGCAATGCAGTTTGTCCAATGATAAATTCAATCTCAATTAATTATAAAACCACGACACAATCAAACTCGAACAAACAAAATGGATATTTGGTGTCTTAATATGTCAAATATATCAATTGAGATAGTAATAATGTTATGAGTATGAATTTTTTAAAGGCATAAATATGGAGAATTGATGAATATAAAAGTATGGAAATTAATAGGAGACAATGATTTATGATTTGATAATTGATTGAAGGCATGAAATTTTTAATATGACAAATAGATATGCATGGTTACTTGGATATGTGAATATTATAGGAAATGTGAAAAAAATGCTACATGACATGTATTATGGAAGGATGACATGAGTAATAAGTATGCATATGGATATGAGTTATAAGTTTCATGAACTATATGTTAAATATATTATGTGTGAGATCTATATGTTGGTGATATGGAAATTGTCATATGATTATAATACATAATTTATGATATGAAAGTTATATGATTTATTTACAGAAAATTTGAAATAGGCTATAACATGAATTGGATAACCCCATTAAGAATTTAAATGCTTATTTCTCTATACAAGAACTAGTTTATGATAGATGATATGTCATTGAAAGGTTATGGTACTGTATGTTATTCAGTTATCTCCTTATTATACTATTTAGGGTTCTGGTGGCTTAGGCTTGGGAAAAGGGCTTACCTGACCCTTTTGCTAGTATTTTTTATTTTTCACAGTCAAGGTGGATTATGCTGAAAAACATTCTTGATTGCAACCAGAATCGGATAATTAGTGAATAGAGGGCTCAGGCCCTAGAGAGGGTGCTTCTGATTCACAACCCGCATCCAGTTAGTCTTTATTTAGAGTTTTGGGCTATTAAACGAAATAAAAGAAAATAGAAACGAGTGAAATAGTACACAAAATAAGGAAACATAATATAAGCTATTGAATGAGTGGATTACATGGTTATATATTATAAAATCATGTACAAGATATTATTTATCGCTTCCGCTTACCATATATCTAAACTTGTTGTGACTTTAATACAATTGGTGTGACCATAACGACAAATGACTAATGTATTTATGATAATAATTGCAAATGATATAAAATGTCATGTTATATGTGAAAATATATGCAAAAGTTTTTATGATTATATATACCACTAAATTTTCAGTAATTTAGCGTGTGGTTTTCTATACATAGGTTGGAGCTACTATGTAGTAGGATTAATGAAAGGGGAAAAAAAGCTTATAAGAGAAGTCTGAGTCTCATTTATTTGGATAGCTAACAATTATTAAATTAGTTTTATTTGATTAATTATTTTAATTGAACTTTATATAAAAATGTAATAAGTGGGTAGGTGTTAGCCCCAAATTCAGATATCAATTCTTTTATTTAATTTTGTAGAATTAATCAGTATCCAGATTATATTGTGTGATACGGTATACCCATTTTAATATAGTTATATTATGTTATAGAAATAGTTTTAATTTAGACATAAATTAATAGGTACCAGTCATAGCTAGGTAGTATTCTCCGGTATAGTAGAATTTAGTCTATTGTGTGAGAGGGTATTACATTTTTTGTACTGATACGTTAGTGTATCGGTATGTAAGCATATCAACCGTTGGATTAACAAGTACTTCATTTGAACCATTCATTAATTTATAATTTTAATAGTTAAATAAATATTTTATAATTTGAGCAGTTCATTATACCAAATATATGAAATGTATCATAGAATTAGCCTAAATTCAAACACGATATTATATGAGAAAGGCTAATATTTTCAACATTTTCTTGGACATGTACTTATGATCCACATTATCAAGAAATTTAATTTATTAAAAAAATGACAAATTCTGTAAATTAAAATTTTAATGATGTAAACTAATTATATAATAAATATTCAAAAAGTTGTACAAAAAGTATATATATTATTGGATGTTAATAAATTAAAATTGAAATCTTTCAATTCTATCATAGCTTCAATATGATATTAGAGCTTCCAGATTTAGGTCGCCAGGCACTTACTAAGAAAGCCTCCAACTTCTTTTACAATTTTATTTTTTTCCTTTCAAATACTCATTTTCTTTATACACTCTACTATTTTTAGAAAAAATAATTATTTATCCTGATATTTGATATATTGCATTAGTATTTTTATAAAATTTAAAAGTTATACTATTTATTTTTTTTATTTTATTTCTGTATATTAAACTATATAGTTTTCTGTTAAATTTTAAAACATTTATTGTTAGTTAAAAACAATATTGGCTTTTGCTCAATAGAATATTAGTATACTATGCAAAAATTTAGGAGATACTGATACAATAGATCAAAATTGTAGATAATACTAATATAATTGGTCAAATTTTAGAGAGTAAATTTTAATTTTGTCATTTCACCACAATCTAACGTCATACAATTTTTTAACTTTAGATAGATACTAATATAATATGTCAAATTTCAGACAATAAATAATAATTTTTCTATATTTTTATTATTATTCTTTTTTTAAAAATCATAATTTTTTTTTTCAGACGGTATAATAATTCTTCTTTGGGGGTTTAATAATTGTTTTTAATTTTATGTCTTTTTTTGTTATCAATTAAAGTCTTTATTTATCAAATTTTCTTATATTATTAGTGTTAATTAATTGTTATCTTTGTTATGAAGTTATTTTAATTTCACTCTCCTAATCAATTTTTTTGTCCGAATTTTATTTTTTATGCAATTATGCGGGATGATACATAATTTCAGTTTGCGAAAGAGGATTTTGTCTCTTTTATTTTATGTAGCTTTTTTTTTTCTTTTGTTTTTGTTTTTCCTTCTTTCTTTCTTTTTTCCTTTTTAAGTAATTAACTTCCTTGTTCTTTTTTTTTTCATATAAAATTTAGAATTCACAATTAATATTTTTTCTTAATCAATATTACAATCTATTTATTTTTTTTCTTTCAATATATATATCTTTTTGTTCTTCCTTCTCTTTAATATGATTTTTTTTTAGTTTTCCTATGATTTTTTTTATATTTAAATATTTTATTTTTGTTTATTTTGTGGTGATGAACAATGCAATCAATATTAGTTGTCGGCACGTAGAGTTACTTTGTAATATTTTGTTAGCCGATTTATTATACTGAGAAAAAGTTTTCACATTATATATTACCTGGCAAATATTTTATTTTTTTAGTCTTGTCAGCTGTCAATGATGAACTTTTTGTTGGGACGACATTTAATCTCATATGGAAGAAATTATAAACAATCAAAACATTTAACCACCTATGGCAGTGTTTGGACAGTTAAGTTTTTAAATTTTTTATTTTATTGGTTGAATTTTTTTAATTTTTTATAATTTATTTATTTTTAATTTTAATTTTAAAAAAAAATATATTTATTTACTTCTACGAAAAGTAAATTTTAAAATTTTAAAAATATAATTAAAATTATATTTTTTTTCTAAAAACTATTTTTTCCAAATGTAATTCCCAACGGAGCCTATATATATGATAATTTTGTGAATTGAATAATAATTAGGAATGGACTAACCTCTGAAGAAATTTTGATTGTGAGAGTATTCTAAAAGCGGATTTTGAAATTTTTTTATTTAATTGATTGATTTTTTTAATTTTTTATAAATTGTTTTTTTCAAACATATTTTTAGAAAAAAAAAATATATTTATTTACTTCTACTAAAAGTATTTTTTAAAACTAAAAAAAAATTGAAGATACAAAATATCTTCCGAAAAATCTTTTCCAAAATTTAATCTCAAACAAACCCTTAATTATTGTCTTGAGAGAATTTTATTTTATTAATTGTGTCGTATACAAATGGTAGCTTAAATTTTGTATTTAATTATTCCAATCATTAAAAAAAAAAAATTAGATTAGGTGTGAAATATTGGATGGTATGTGAATTTAAGTGACAATATAATTTTTTTTTACCATCTAGTATATTCTATAATTCAAAAGCTACAAATTAACTATAATTTTGATTCGCATCGTCAGACATATTCATTTATAATAAAAATAAAGCGATTCTTTTTAATTTTTGAAAGTACTCTATATCTGATTAAGTAGGAAGATATTCCTATCATCTCAATGTAACTTCTTGGAAGCAGGTTCCAATATAAATTAGAGAATAGTTGAAGCAGCTGATCGAGTGATAGAATAGCAACTACCATCCTCTAATCTAAGGTCAACGGTGATACCCCACTGCATATTGCAGCAAGATACGGGCATTCAGAAATAGTGCAAGAACTTGTTCGACGAGCAGAATTCCTACCTGATAACATTGATCCGGAGGAGGAAGTAGTACCAGCAGTGAGACTGCTGGAGATGAAAAGCAATAAAAATGATACGCCCCTGCATGAAGCAGCTAGAAATGGTCACCTCAGTGTAGTGACATTGCTGATGGAGCAGTATCCGGATGTTGAATATTCTGGCAATCAAGGTTGTAAAAATCGGTCCGGTCAATGAACTGAAAAAGTCAACGAATCACGGGTTTAAAATCGAACCGGAGTTGAACCGGAATCGAACCAGCCTACGTAGTATTTTCATAAAATATAACATATCTCATATAAAATAAAATATAATATATCTCATACATAATAAAAATAGATAATAAGTTATTAGATATCGTTTCTAGTATATAATAATAATATAACAAGTCTAATATTCTATTTTTTATTTTTTTTAAAAATCATATTTCATATATTTGTATAACTAAACATTTAATTAATTATTAAATATAAATGTAATTTATTACTTGAAAATATAATCAGCTAAAATTTTCAAATTGTAAAATAAAAGCAATATAAAAAAAAAGTAAGAAAAAAATATAAAAATGAGTGAACATTCCCACGTAGAAAAAAGTAAGAATAAAGATAACATAATATTTTATAAATAAGAGTGAGTTAATTGTTTAAAAATATATTTATTTTGACCAATTTGATTAGTTTATAACTAACTCATCTAGTTTTGAGGTCATTTTTTGGTTGAACCGGTTGAATTAGCTAGATTGGACCAAATTTAATATTTTTTTGGTTGCAAAAAATTAAAAACCCAGAAAAACCGATCAAATCCGGCCGGTTTCCAGTTGAACCGGCCGGATCACCAGTTTTTTCGCTAGGCTGATTCTTTTCCGGTTTTGAAGGTAAAAACTACCCGATCTAAAGGCCGGTTTCAGATTTTTTCTGTTGAACCGGCCGGTCTGGGCCGATTTTTACAACTATGCTAGCAATAATTTGGAAGAAACTCCATTATATATAGCTGCCAAAAGAGGATATGAAAAAATTGCCGTTAAAATATTGGATTTCTGCAAAGCGATTGCCTATCGCGGTCCTAATGGAAAAACGGCTTTGTGTGCAGCAGTCATGGTTGGGCATCTAGGCACGTCTGTATTTGCTTCAATTATTTCCCAAACAGAAAACAAAAGTTTTATATATAGTTAAAAATAGTATCAGTTATTCTTTCTTGAATTCAAAGAAGCATCATCTTAATTTCTCAAAAGAGCGGATACAATTATCATTGATAATAAAACATAATTCTGCTAATAACTAAGTTAATAGTACTGATTAGTTAAATGATTAATGATAGAGTAATGCTAAATCCCATCTAATAATTACAAATGAATATGAGTAAAATACAAAGAGTATGATTAAACTAAGATATTTTTAAGTTAAGTGGCTGGAGAAAGAAGCGTGCGTTAGTTGAAGTGGTGCATAACATGATTTCTTTTAAAAAATTAATCCATTATCTTTTTTTGTTAATTAAATTTGCCACTCATGAAAAATCTTCCACTCATTTTATCTATGTTAATTAAATTTATTTATTAATTTTTTTCCTAGAAAATTAAAGATAAATAATATTCTTTTAGGATGTAGTTAAAATTTATTATATAAAATTCATAAATTTAGATCACTACAACATAACTTTAATTATCAACTACTAGTTAATTAATAAGTAAAATTTATAAATTTAATTAAGAATTAGAGATAATTAATCAAAATATTAATTAATACATATAGTATTTATTTAGATTTATATAATAATTTCTCATAAATAAATAATAAAATATTATAAGAATAGTTTTTTATTTAGTGATTAAAAATATACAAATATAAAAAAATCAAATAAATTCACCAATTTCTTCAAATTTATGATATAAGTTTTCTATGTTGTCTAACATCAATTCTTTGAGCACTAATTCAAATATTGAATAATAATAATAATAATAATAATAATAATAATAATAATAATATTATTATTATTATTATTATTATTATTATTATATAAGTTCAATTTATTTAATTCAATAACTATAATGAAAATTTAATAATTACTATTACTACTAAACACTATTTCTACATTATTATTATTATTATTATTATTATTATTATCTAATATTACCTAATTTTTATTTATTTTACATCATTATTTTTTTAATATTTTCATCAATACTACCTCATTTTACCTATATAAATCATACTTCTTACAACATATATCATAAAAATTCTACCTATTATTTTTCAAACTAAAAATTTCTAACAACATTTAATATTAACATTTTTTAAAATAATTAATATTTTAAAAAAAAATAAAAAGTCAGAAATTCTAACTTCTAATGGTGGAAGTTGAAACTGCTTGATTGAATGAGAGAAAAAATTGAAAGAAAAAAAAAACAAGAAGGAAAAGGGTTTGAGCAGGAATTAAAGAGACCGGTACACATGGATGGCAAATCACGGGTTGGGGGTGGCCAATCAGGGAATATCAGTCCCTAGGCCTTGTCCGTGCGCCATTCAATTGGCACACGCATTGTCTGAGAAGATAAATAGTTTTTCCAACTATAACAAACTAAAAAATGTTCCGATTAATCTAATCTTAATTGGACTTTTTCCCAACAAAAAATGTATGAAAAAACTATTTTTCAGTGAAATTAAAAAAAAAAATCAGTTTTAGAGTAGTCAATTATCAAAAATTTAGTTGTTAAGTGCTGTCCACCGATTGAAAAAGCGAATAGTGTTCGCTTTGTCAACCAGCGGACAACTGCAGTAACCCTCCCACCCTGAAATGTTTTTTATGTTGTTTCGTGAAAGCAAAAATTTTGCAAAAGACTCCGTCATTATTGAACCCCTAATCAATACAAACGGACAAATAAAGTAGCTCAATTCTTTTACACGTCACTCACATGCATTCATTCACACTTAGCACTTTTTATCTCTTACTTTAATGCACCTCACTGCACACTGTACTAACAAATAATAATGGTACATAAAAGGGACCCAAAAAAAAGTTGGACCGCTAATTCAAACATCAAGTAGCTTCTGACCACATTTAAACCAGTGTCCGAAAAATGCCTCCAAGGGAAATAACTTTCCAAAAGGGTTTTAAAACGGGAATTTTTTATCTAAAGAAAAGCCCATCTTGACTACCTATAATATAATGTTATAAATTATGAGAGAAGCAACGGTATCTATGGCCATGCAGGCGTTGATAATTCATTTGCCTTTCAGATACCATAAGGGCTGTAATCAATAACAGTAAAGTGGATTGGGGAAAGCAAGTAGATGAACAAGGTTGGACTCCACTACACTATGCTGCTTACAGTAAGGAACATACATGTGCTAATGAATTATGATAGATCGGCAATTTATGTCCGTGACAAGGCCAGACAACGAACACCGCTACATATTGCAGCTTGTAGAGGCAGCTGGAATGTTATGAGAGCGATTATATCTGAGTGTCTTGATTGTTGCGAAATGACGGACATCAAAGGTTGGAATGTTGCTCACTATGCTGTGGCCAGCAAATCTGTATTTGCAGTAGAACAAATCCTGAGAAATCAACACTCATTTATCTTATGAATGTGAAAGATGTCAAAGGGAACACATCTTTGCATTTACTTTTTGCTTCTGTCCCAAATTCTTGACGTTTGAGAATTGATGGTTTGGATCACCAAGTTATTGGCAACAATATTTGGAAAGTAAATAAGCCTTCAGAAATCTCCACCAAAATTCAACCAAGTACTCCACTGAAGGTCAGTCATTCACTAAGAGAGTGTTTGTTCACAAAAAAAAAAACAGGTGGAAATGAGAACGAAAATGAGTGATTTTCATTGTTAATATTTGATTAGAAAAAGAAATTAATGGAAATATGATTTCTCCATAAATGGAAATCACTTATTCTCCTCTCTTTCTTAGGAATAAAATTTTCATTTTAATTAACTAAATATAAATAATCATTTTTTAATTTTTCAATATACTCTTAGAAGACATTATAAAAAATATACAATTTAATAATATTTTCTTAATAATAATAAAATTAAAAGTATAGTTATTTTAAATAAATAGAATTTATATATAATTTAAATAATTCGAAAATCTCTTCTATATTATTTTTTAAAAATTATATTATATTATTGTTGATCAATAAATTTACATTTCAAAATAAATATATTTCTATAAATATAATCAATTAATCAACAATGTACAAATTAAATTTTATTTTTATTCTCATTTTTTAGTAAAAATGAATTATTCACATTCACATTCGTTTTTCATTTTCATTGTGATTTTCACCCCGAACCAAACGGTCCTAAGTATATTGACCTTGTACCACTCTAGCAATAATCACGTATATATGCATCTACATTTTGTTTTCCTTTTTTTTCACATCAAAATGTACGTATATATATTTATACTTGGATTAGGTTTCCCCTCATTTTTACTTTTGTTTTTCAATCTGAATTCAACCGTTTGGATTGAAGATCTGATTATCTCAGGTTTCTACGGCCAACCTCAAAATTTCAAAGATTTGTAAGCATGAATCTCTGAATAATATTGCCTACAGGCCATAGATACAACAGTTATCAGAACTATATGAAGTTATACCAAAGATTAAAAACTGAAAATAACCAATAAAATTAATTTTTCCTTTCATAATTCATCTTAGTGATCTGTACATGGCTGTATTTTTACTTGAAGTTTTAATTAAGTGATCTGTCATAATATTGCAAATTAAATATTGTTGCAGAAAGAAATTTCAAAGTGGATGCAAGACCTGGGTGATGGACCACTGGGACAAATTGTTGTAACTCAAGATTGGAAAGTTATTGATGAAGATAACAAAGAAGACGGCGTATTACCTGAGTTGGAGAAAGCCAAAGACTCCCATTTGGTGGCGGCGGCACTTACAACCGCCGTAAGCTTTGCTGCAGCTTTCACCTTACCTGGCGGTTTCAAAGGCGATAAAGACGATACACACAGTGGTACTGCAATCCTCAGTAAAAACAGAGCTTTCCAAGCATTTGTGATTACAGATGCCATAGCTATGCTTCTCTCTTCCATTTCAATCGTCATCTACCTTTTACAGGCTTTTGGAGGATATAGGAAAAGATACGAAGACTTTATGGATTTGTCAGCTGGTTTAATTTTGTTAGCTAGCGGAGCACTAATACTTGCATTTATAACAGGCCTATATGCATTATTGGCTCCTTTTTTTTCATTGTTTTTCTCGTATCCCTATGGATTATGAAAAAAGATCAAGACTGATATTTTAAGTTTACTTTTCAAATAAACAGCATATATATACGCAAATGTTAAATTTTAATTAATGTTGTTTCAATTTTCTCTAATTCATGGAAACGTATACTCTCTCTATGATAAAAGGGAAAAATAATTTTTTTTTTCAGAAAAAAAAAGAAAAAGAAAATAGTCTTTTTTTTTTTTTTCACACATATTACATATACAAACGATTAACATAATAGCAAAGTGTGAATTGACATGTAATGATCAGTACTCCAACTATAATTTCTAACACAAAATTTTTTTTACATAAATTTTCTAATTCAATTTCCTTTAACACCATTAACAGTAATTATGTGGCATTTCCAACTCATTTTATAATTTTACATGTAAAATTCTCACATGAGCAATATATTTAAAATAAAATATGAAGCGACAACTTATTTACCCATTTTACTCTTATATACGGTGACCAACAGTTCAGAACAGCTGGTTCCACGATTCAAAAAAATTTGAACTGGCCAAGGGATGGTTTCAAACCGGCCAGTTTCGTTCCGGTTCGGCCGATTCAAATTTTTTACATTTTTAATGTAAAATTAAATTTAAATTTAATAATTGAAAATAATTTATGAGTTAAAAAAATACAATTAAGGTTAAAATAGTGTATTATTTATATAAATTGTAATTATTTGGAGTTAATTATACAAATTGAGAAGAAAATTTAATTTAGGATAATGAAAGAAGAAGTAATAAATATTTAAGTTAAATTTAAGATATATTTAAAAGTAATAAATTAAAAAAAATTTAAGTGGAATATTTAGTTTTAATTTTAAAAATTATTTAAGCTAAATGTGAAAAAAAAATGAAAGTAATAATGTTAAAAATTTATAAGTGGACTATTTATTTGTAATTTTAA
>CATIWF010142725.1:0-22805 GCA_949630135.1 Balakata baccata
TTGGCTACCCAATTACCTTCGAATACCTCAAGTTGTACCCAATCACCACCCTATGAGCGACCTCTATGAGGCAACAAGGAATGGAGTCAAAGCACAAAATCAGTATCCAAGATATCCTTGAGTACCTCAAGTCTAAGGATACACGCACCATTGCTATGATAAGACAATCATTGATATTTGAATAGATAATCCATATGATTGTCTCATAGTAGGTCATCCAATGCACTTGACTACTCTTAGCAAGCATCCATATGTTAACGTTGAATATCTCATGCTCACAGCTTATAAGATCTACTACTTGATCTAATTAAGGAATATAACATGTGCTAGTCTATCCGGATCAACAATGTCCCATCTTGTTAATCCTATGACTTGGGATAATTTAGATACTAATATAATTACACATGATAGGAATCTCATTATCATGATCCCATCATGATTTCCTTCATGTTATGTTTCATATCATGGACTTTCATTAATCAGTTTAAGATCTATATCAATTCATATATAAATGAATACTAATATAATGAAAGAATGTCTTTATGAATGTGTACACTAAGTGCTTGAGGCGATTGCCTTTTGGGCACATCTCTAACAGGCCTAATGCCACCTTGATCAATAATGCAAATGCATGAATGTGGTTCCTTTTGTAAGTGTGTTCAGTGATCTCATCAATCATCAGTAAAGCATCAGTACGAGGTTGGCTCAGTGCCACCTTAGTTTATCAATGCAAATGCATGGATGTGGTGATTTTGTGAGTATGTTCAATGAAGTCATCTATCCATCATCAATGAAATATCATTAGAGGTTGGCTCAGTGCCACCTTAACATCAATGCAAAGTGTATGGTTGTAGTTCCTTATGTGTAAGTGTTTTGTGTTCTCAATCAATTAAATCATCACAAGGCATATCACATCAAGTCTACTCCTTGAGCCACAACCTTAAGACAAACAAGGCTCATCATTGACATCAAATATGAGAGAGGAATCTAAGATATTATCTTGAGGAGGAAGATGTCATATGTGTCTTTGAACAGAAAAAAAGAGTCCATGTAAAAATCCCAGTTATTTGATTTAACTCTCTAATGCCAGATGCACTCACTAACATCTGATGTTGGTTTCAATTTAGCAACTACACTACAAAATTTCTCTACATTAAATATTTACTAATTACAAGCAAAAACTAGCAAATTCTAAACAATCCATAGGCCGAACTCCCCATTAGATTCAGGCCAAAAATATCTTTTTCATCACATATTACCCAACAAAGCTTAAATTTGCACGTTTCAGGCTATGGTATATTCATTTGAACTTAGAGACTAAACAAGTATCAGGGAAAATTCATTGAGGCAACTATACTCTCTAGGCTAAAATCAACTATTTGGGTTGAAAACATTTCATTTCATCACAAAAAACTGAAATTTGTAAGTTTTAGGCTATGATATATTCATTTCAACCCAAAGACTAAGCGGACATCAGTGAAATTCATTATGCAAACTACACATCCTAGCTCGAAATTGATTCTTTAGGCCAAATTCAGTACTAACAAGTCTCAAAAAAATTTCTTTATCAAAAGAAAATCTAGTCCTATCACACAGTAAACTTAAGGCACAAATATAGTATCAAGTCATAGGGAATTACCTTTAAGTCTTCTTCTGATATAAACTTAAGCACCGTTTGGATTAAGAGATTTTAAAATCCATGGATTCTAAAAATTCCACCATTTGGTTTGACTATAAAATTCATGGATTGATTATGTAATTATCCTTATACATAATTGGTTCAATGACCACAATTATGGATTTAACAATTAATTTCCAATTTTATCTTTTATTAAATATTGATAATTTATTATTAATTAAACATATATAATCAATTCCACTATGTATTAAAAAAAAATTTAAAAAATTAGTTATTTCAAGAGTTGAAAAAATAAATAAAGTTTCATATGTTATAATGTTCAATTACATTGCTAAAAAATATTTTTTATGAATAATTTATTGCATATTAATACTATAGTATGCAAAAAAATAATAATAATAAAGCAATTAGTTGAAATTAAAACAAAAATAATTTTTACTTTTATAGGATGAATGATAGTTTTGGAATATTATTAATTTATCATGGATAATCTTGGAATAAAAAAAAATTGTCAACAATCCATTATAGTAATTGAAGCCCAAAGTCCATAGAGGTTGAGAACCCATGCCCATGAAAAGTCAGATACTTGGGCAGAATATAACTAGGAGAAAATTCCTGAAGAATATGAGTAGTTGCTAGAAAGTGGCAGACTAAGGAGAAAAATGTGAATATAACTATTATAAACATGTGTGTTATCTAATAGTTAGAGAAGGTGAAACAGTTGGAAAGACAGCGGAGATTATGGTCAACAGTTATTTTTGGCTCCAATGCTATATAAATGAAGAACATGCACAGAATATCGACAACACAATCATCAACAAACACATAGACAGACACTAAATTTAGCTCAAATTCTAGCAGATCTCAATTAAAACATTAGTTTTTCAATAGTTTCAATCATCTTTATTTCAATTCAACTTCTTTATAGCTTATCAACACTCTTTTCATAAGTTAATTTGTTTTATTTCAAATATTATCTCTATTCAAAATTTATTTTTTCTTAGTCTTACATACTTATTAGCTTAATTTTTATTACTGTCAATTATTTTCATTTACTGTTAATTTCATTAGCAATTAAATTTAAACATACCATTGTCAAATAAACTTAAATCTACAACTTTTTTTATTAGAAGTCAAAATACAAATTTCATTTCAATTTAAAAAATATTTTAAATTTTATAGTACGCTTGCACTTTTTTTTTGTTCCGGCTAACGACAGCTTTCTACCAATATGTTGACACGTTTTCAAACGTTGGCAAAACCAAGGAGTTTTGTTAATCTGAAAATCAACTTTCCAAGAAAAAAATTTCGCACTTCTTATAATAAAATATGTAATTGAAATGATAAAATCTTTTTATAAATTTATAATTCTTGAAATATTAATGATTTTATAAATAAAATTAAAAGTATTTCGAATTTTAGTTAAAAAAATTATTTTTGATTTATACGAATTGAATTATTTTTTACTACAATTTCCTTTTAATTATTTTTTAAGCATAAAAATTATTTTTATTTTCTGATTCACACTCTGTCAATAATATTCATAAAAGTATACAAATTTCTTTTTATTTGATAATAATTTAGTATTTATACTGAAATTAAATGCACTATGGAGGAAGACAATTTAATCAATAACGAATAGTGGTGGTAGATATTAGATATGGTAAAAAAATTTTAAAACTTTTATGAATTATATAATTAAATTATATTTTCCTACTTTGATCCCTTATAATCATGAGAAAAATACTTTATATTTGAAATTGACTATTGTGTTTGGAATACTTATGAGCTAGACATAAAATTCAAAATTAACCGCATCTTTTTTTTTTTTTTCAGTAAGTTAAGTTATGGAAATTAAGGTAAATGAATTGCTTATCTTTATATGTGGTGGTTGAAGTATCTTTAGCTGATGATATCTATGTGGCAGAAGAATGCTATCAATAATTTCTATAACCACTTTTTGTTATATATTTTCAATACAAAAAGTTATTTATTTTTATAAAAAATAAACAATAACTTTTATTATAAAAATTAATAATAATTTTAGTAAAGACACATATTATTTATGTATTGCAAATGTAAAATGAAAAATTTATAAGAAGGTGTCAATAGCTTTTATTTTCTATAGTATTTTTTTTGACCCTTTTAACTTTTGGATTCATCTTTATTCGCGTTTAAATTTTGTTTTTACATTTAAAATCAGGGTAAGCCCAAAATTCTTATTTCAAAATTTGTAAATTCTCTTTTAGCAGTAATCTACTTCTATAGTTGATGAGACCTCAGCCAAAGATTAATGTTATATTTCACATTGTATTTAGAAAAAATACTTTTCAAAAAAAAATTTTACATTTTACATTTTTTTTATTTTGAAAATTGTATTTAATAGAAGCAGATAAATAGCAGTTTATAAAAAATTAGTCGATTAAATTAAAAAAATTTAAAATATATTTTTAGAATACTCAACAATAATTTCAAACATTTTTTAAAGATTTTTATGCCTTCAATTATAACGAGCACTTTATATTTACTATTTAAATATATTTTTTTCTGACGCAACAAGAGAGTAATATACTAATATTATTGTAAATTGAGCAATAAAAAGGTAAATTAATAAAGATGCAGAATTATCAAATTTGTATAGTAAAAAATATAATTTTAGTTTAACAGACAAAATAAGAGACCCGTACATTTATTATCTGGAGTTAAATATTTAATATTTTATTATAATTTGATATCAAAATTTTTAATTAATATAAATTTGTAATAAAATTCTTAAAAATATTATAATCTAACTGCAAACCATGTTAAGCAAGTCTACACATTACAATTTCTATGAGTAAAAATAATTATTAAAAATAATATTATTAGTTATTTTTTACAAATAGAAATACTACCGTAGGTTTGTGTGACGTGGGAATCACATATTTATCAATGTTTCTTTCCGCTCAAGTTCGGCACATGTTTTTTTCTCTTGCAGTGCGCTTTCGATGGCGGGAATTGTTCAGACCCTAACTCTCAAACCTCCATCACCTCAATTGCTTTCATCTCGGAACTCCAACCCACTTTTCCGCCCATTCTTCTTGAATCGATGCCGTTCAACTTCAATTCCCCTTCGAATCCGAGCCTTCCATCGGCCTGATCAGGTTCGCCTGCACTTCTTTTTCTCTGATTTTCTTTTGAACTAAAAGCTTTTGCTTTTCTCTTTGTTTTCTGATTTATTGCTGTTCTCTTTTTGGCCTTTTTGTTTGAAGGTATGTTTGTTGATTTGTAGGTGGATGGCAATGGAAGTGACGCTGCTAAGGATTCGGCTTTGTCCAGGGGGTTGGTTTTGGGAAAGCCGGTGTTGAATTTTGTGGACAGTAATTTTCTTCCATTAGGTAATGGTGCTCGTTCATGGATTTTTTTAACTTTTTGGTTTTGAATCTTTTGCTTAATTTGGATTTTGTGAATTTTGTTTGCAGTTCTTATTGGTGGAGTAGCGGCGGGTCTTGCAAATCCTTGGCTTGGTTGTGTTGCAGATAAATATTATTTGTCAAAAGTTAGCACATTTGGGATATTTTTTGTCTCAGGTCCGGATATCAAAATATTTCTTGCATTGAAGTTTTGAATTGCTTTGTAGAACTATCACATTGTAATACACTAATGCTTAACTTTCTTTCCTTTCCTTCGCATAATACAGGTTTGACATTGATAAATGGGGAAGTTGGTGCTGCTGTAAAAGCTTGGCTAGTGGGAGTTTTTGGGCTTGTATGACCTTGAATTTCTTTGTGCCATTATGCATTTTGTAGGTTCAGTCAATATATATTTATATACCTTTTTGTAAAATGCTTCTTTTATTTGATTATCCCTTCTGTACATGTTGTCTAGGATTGACCCAACATCAGGGTCTTAGCTTATTTTTTCTGAACCCACTTTTAACAATGCTGAAAGTTCTCAAATTCCAATCAAGTCTTGTTATTCTGAGTCGAGGAATATAATAGTGATGCGAAACCATTGAATGACCCAAATTTCAAAAATAATTATATGTATAAGAGTAGGTATTTAAAATATTTATAGTGACAGAATCCATATGAAATGCAGAATACAACAGATGCAGTTGAGGGAGAATTTGAAAAATCTTTTAGTCAAGGAATGAAGGAATTCATGGAAAACTAATTATTATTGTTATGATTTTTTCCATGAATGCTCTCTTTCTGGTCTTTTTTTGTCAAAAAAAAAAAAAGGAAAAATGGTTTATCTAAAAAATGGTGAGGTCTTTTCTGAACACCAGCAAAAACTACTGATTCACAGGTATAGAAAGAGATGGCATGTATGTTGTGCCTTCTCTTTCTAATATTGTTCTGAGGATTTTTATATTATGGCTATTACTTATGAAGCATTATCTTAACTTGGAAGGTTGTTACACTGATTGTGGTTTAGTCTGTTGATCTCATAATCTTGTTCCAGTGCAGTGTTCCATCCTATTTTTTACACCATACTTTTCAAGGATAATCTTGCAAATTCAGCTCCAGCCTCAGGAATTTGTTACAGGTTTACAGTTGGGTCTGTTCGCATATATATATATGTGTGTGTGTGTGTGTGCATTTAAACTTTGTTTTGTTGGTCTTTGGGACTATAGTTTTTTTTTTAATTTAATTTCTGGAAATTAATTTGGCAATACTAATCTAGTGACTGATTTAGTTGTTATTATGGTTTGCATTTAAGTACATAAACAACAGTGAATAGATTCATTTTCTTTGAAGTGCAAAAGATTCAATGACTTTCATCGTCAAAGTAATTATAAATTTTATATGATATTTGCTTGTAATCAGGTTTTCAAGTATCCCTAGTTTTCTTCAAGACGCCAAGCTGAATTCACCTAGATTCCTTTTCCTGCATTAATAATGAGACTACCAACTTGAGCTAAGTTGGCTTGAGAAATTAAATTTTCAAAAGTTTTAATTTGACATGTTAGGCTCTTAGATGTCATCTTAATGAACCTTTAATTCAGATTCCTCCTGAAGTTTTAAGACCTGTTTATGTTCACAACTAAGGATCTAATTTAAAGATATGCTCAGTTATGGCTTGAAATCTTGGACTAGTCACCTTTAATAGCTGTTGCCAGTATTCTCCATTAGATAAACAAATAATATGGTTCTTATCCTTGCATTAGATGTGCTAACATGAATGCATCTAAATGATGAGCTGCGTGTATTAGGGTTGTTACATTTCAGATGGTAGCTTGAAGATACTTTTGCCTTTTTGGATGGCTTTAGCTATTGTTGAGATAATATTTTATACTTTTGATGCTACAAATTTTCTTTCTGAGTTTGTTTGTTTTACAGTTCTGTAATTTTTATGCCATGTTCCTGACTGAGTTAAGACACTGTCTCTCACAAATAACCTCTGTTTTATTTTATAGTTACAAGAATGTGATATGTATTTCATCTCATCCATTTGTGTCAACGTACAAGTGTGCATATGCGTTCTTTTTTCTGTGTGCATGCACAAGTATAAATTAAAATTCAGAAGGTCCACCTTTCCATTGTCAATTAGAATACTTTATTTTGGCTGTTTGAACATACTGTTCCTTTTTTTTTTGTGGTGTTTGGAGTTTGAAGCATTTTATGATGCTGGATCTTTAGTGAACATATTTTTATTTTATTTTTTCAATTTCAGATTCATTTACCATGTGAAACAGCAATTACTTTTTGGCTTTGTTGGAAACTGTCTGACATTGTCAATGTTTCTTTCAGGACTGGCATTGTTTTGCTGCATGCCCACGACATTGTCGAGTGGAGTGGCACTAACTCAGGTTCTTCCATTGCCTCCCTTTTCCAAATTCACTTTTCCCTTTCTGATTCTAATATTTTTTTAATTGTGTTCCAAGAAATGAGATCTTATGCTCATACTAGCTTCTTTTCAACAACATGCAGCTTGCTGGAGGCAATTCTGCACTTGCTCTAGCAGTGACAGTGCTTTCAAATCTTCTAGGAATTTTGATTGTAAGTTTGTGGAAAAGGGCCTTAGTTGGTGTCTTTTAAATTTAGCACTAGAGTTACATATAAATTGGAACTGTTAAAGTTGTAATTGTGATATGTACATATTAATATGCATTTTGCTGTTACAAGATTTCATATTTGTATCAGCATTTAAATGTAATTGTTCAAGATAAATTGTTTTCGTTTCTCTAGAAGTTTGACCCATTAATTAATTGCTGCACAGTATTTTCTAAGCCTAAAAGTAAAGGTGTATATTGGTCGAATTCAAACCTGGATGTTTGCTAACATAATTGTCTCATTGGGAAACATTGGTGCAAAACTAATATTCACTACGAAAAAGAATAGAGAGATCTTGCTTCAGCTATAAATAGTTGTTTTTGGTTTTAAGAATTTATTATTGGATTTCTTGTGAACTTTTGTGTATTCATTTATTGTTCAGTCTGAACTCTTGTTCTTGACTGCATTTTGTACTTATATTTCAGTGAAATTGTCGTATTGGTTGTGTTAGTAACACCTTTCTTGATGTCTGTCTTCTAAATTTCAGCTCATGATTTGCTAGTAGTGAGTTTTAGTCTGGGAATTTGGTGTCAAAGTGGCGTTAGTTATGGCAAATTATACTAGCCAGTTCTCTTTAAGATAGGTAATTAGGTGTATGCACGACTGTTAGGAAATTTATCTTGTAAGTTTAAACATTTTCTTTTCATAGTAAAATTTAAGGTCAGTGATGGCTATCTTATTCATTTTTGGCAATGTTGTTAATTTAATCTTAAGTGTTCTATCATGTATTATGACTCCTTGTACTTTTTCTCTTCATCTCAATTAGAAAATCCATGGAAATTCGAACAGTAAGCAAGTTGTTATGGTTCTAGGGTTCTGGGGCAAAAGTTATGGCAGTAGTTTAATTATAATAAGAGTAAGACTAATACAGTTGACTTAGTAGTTTATTATATTAAGCCAGAAGAGAAATTAATTTCTCTTTATTACCTTCTCCACCCTATGAGTAACATATACTCCACTTTTAATGCTATAGGATTCACATGAGATAAAATAAGGGGTACATGTCACTCAAAGGATGGAGAAGATATCGAACAGGTAAATATGGAGAAAATAATAAGCACTTCTCAAGCAGATAGTGATATTTCCATATTTCTTAGTTTCCTCTTTTCTTAGGATTCCTTAAATCTTATCTTTCCTATTTCATTGTAATCTCTAGCTTTCCTATTTTCTATGCTTATAACCTCTATTTAAAAGTGCATAACTTAATCAATAAAATTTAGTCAGAAGTTTCAAGAAATTAAGAGATTTGGGTTGCTCTCTAATGAGTCCTAAGATCGAGATTCTCTTTGATGAATCTGATCATTGGCGACGCGATCCAGGGAACATAATACAAGTTTTGATCTTTTCACAGGCATTCAGATTTTATCCACCAATCTTAGTCTGACAAAAATAACTACTACATATCCCAGACTCTTGGGTCATATTTGAAGCTTTTGGACTGTAGAGTGTTATGGACTTCTTATGTACCCTTTTTAATCTATCTTGTTTTTGTTCCTAAATCTGACCATTTATCTTTTGTTCAATGGAATTGGAAGGCTAAAGGACCCATATTTCAATTGATTAAATCTAAGCATCTGTGGAAAGTAAAGAGGTATAATATGGTATCGTTGCTTGATGTCTATGATCTGTTATTTTTATGGTGATAGAGTCTGATTAGCCAAAGTTTTATTAGGTTGAAAGTTGTGATTTGCAAATGAATTTTGGTGATCTTTAATTGGCAAATTGTTTTGCACTCTCTCTCTTATGGATGCACTTGGTGACATTTTTCCATCTATTTAAATTTAGTTCTTTTGTATATCTTATGCTTTTCCCTCATTTTGCCTTTTCTAAAGCCAAAATCTTTGTCATTTTTCAGGTTCCATTTTCTATCTCTAGATTCATAGGTGCAGGTGTTGGTGTACACATTCCAACAAAGCAACTGTTGAGAAGTCTTGTTCTTACACTTTTAATCCCCCTTATCCTCGGAAAGGTAATATTCAGATCAATATTGTGGGTCTGCTAAGAAATTCTAGGGATTTTACTTTATGTTGTGACTGAAATTTCTTTTGTGACTGGATATGAAAATTGCATCCCATAGTGTGAGTGGAGATGCTTGTGACGATAAATCATTAGGAGTCGTCACTTGGAACAACCGAGAACCATTGAGCTGATATAAGCATTTTAACCTCATTACAAGGACCAACCGTTGATATTCATAAACTGGGTCTGCTGGTAACACCTATTTTTTCCATGTCAAGCAATTCAATTATGACAGTTCATATATTGACATTAATTTGTATGGTATGCAGACTGAATGCAAGCAATAATAATGAAATAGTAGCAGACTGAGAAAATAACAATAATATAATGAATAAAATAATAAAATAACACTGCAGGACCACAAGGTAAACTCATCAATATTCCATGTCAATGTAAGTTGGCTATCCTAGGGCAAAAACATGATTTAACAATAATTAATCAAAATCATAGGATCAAAATAACCTTATTATTAAAATTATAACAGAGTAACAGGATAAACCCTAATTAATCTTAGAAAATTTAAATATCATGCTAATGACATGTTATTGATTCATAGAAACAAAATGGAAAACATAACAATATGAAATTAAAGATTAAAACCAAGTTTTGAGTTGAGAGTTGTACCCTCGATCTTACCCTTGATTTGAATTGCCCAAATATTGGCAGAATAACTTCAGAAATACCACATTTCAAAAAATAAATAAATAAAATTCAGAAATACCAAATTGATTGATAACTGGACCTTCCAAATTTACAAAACCATTATTCACTCAGAAAACTCACTTTAAAATTCGGACTGCCAAAGAACTACTGTTCATTTGCTTTGAATGAGACTAGATGATGAAATTAGGGAGGGGTAGAGGCCTCTTATTATAGCCTGAAGAGTGGAGTGGTGGCCACTGCAGGTGTTCTTCCAGGAGTAATGATTGAGATCAGATGGAAGTTTCTGGAAGCCCTAGAGTCTCACTCAAACAGTAAAACCAATCAAAATATCTCAAATTTTTAGAAACTCCCCATCCCCAAAGACCGCCGTGTGGCTGTTTGCGCATTACTAGGGGACATGTGCTTTATAAGAAATCATTAGAGACTTAATGCTGAAGTATTCCTGATTATGGGTTGCTTATGGACTCTCCACCTTATTCATACTTCAAATCATCTAGTGTATTTTCTAACCTAAATAACTGCATATTTTACAATTAGCCTGTGGTGCTTTTATGTTTTTGTAATGATTAGTGGCTTTTAATCTACAGGTTGTTCGAGAATCCTCCAAAGGTGAGTTTCTCATGGTGTTTATTTGGTTAAGTTGAAACATGTGGCTCCCAGGGTTCACTCAACCTAGAACTTCATTTTAAAAGGAAAAATTTATTTGCATTTTTTAAGAGCAATGGGTTTTTTTTTTAGTTTTTTGACAATCTATTACCTAAAGTTTAAAGGATTTGGCCAAGGATTTTGCTTCTGTGATTACTGAGTGTCTCTTGCTTATATTTAGCTTTATTGAAGAACTAATTTCTTGAGAACTTTTTTAGTTTTTTTCAATGTGTTATATTTAGAGGATTTCTTGGTTCCTCTTGTATTATTTATCATCTTTTTGTTTGCATAATTCTTGTCTTCTCTAGAAAGAAAAAGGGAGAGGAAAAAACAATTTTTGGGAAATTCTCTTAGAATTTGAATCCATGCTTGTGTTTAGGAAGGAAAGAAAAGGAAAAAATATAAAAATGTCTGTTATTCAATATTGATCCCTGAAGCTGCACCTACGAGGGTATTTAAAAATTTCTATTATTTTATTTGCATAAAATCGTTGCTTTTAGTTCATTTTTTAGCTGCTAAGTGCTAGCCAGTACTATTTACTGTTGCACCTATAATAACTTGTTTTTCTTTTCCGAAATGTATCATATTATAGCTTGGTGAAGTCTCACTTGAACATTTTGAAATACTTGACGAGATTCTGCTGTCATCTGCATGAAGATGCTAACTACTGAAAGCAATTTGCAACACTGAAAGAAATATTGTATTTTCTTCTGATTAAATTTGTATTCAGGTTTGGCAGACTATGTTGATCAGAACCGTAAGCTTTTCTCAAAGATGAACTCAATCTTTCTCAGTTTCGTAAGATTCACACTTTCAATTGCATTCTTCTTGAACTTTGTTACTGTCTGTTTTTTGATTGGATGCTCCTTCTCCCTTGATGTGTTTGATGGTTATTGTGAATACTGAACGCTAGTAGTCTCTTCTAGACATATTAAACATACTGCAGATTATACCTACTAGCATGAAGCTAATCAATGTGTAGGCTGAAGATGCATAGCTTCAAGATTCAGAAATTTATCTAGTGAGAAGCGACATATGCTGTGGTTTAATCCTTTTGTCATGTTTCAAACTTAAATAAAGTTTTAACTCTATAGTATTGCCAATAGTGACCACTGACCACTCAAGCATGCACATGTTTCTAAATAATAGCTTGATTAGGAATATTATTTTACAGCCTTTCCATATTAGGATGAACCATGTGCATGTACTTCTTGTTGTCTTCCATAGTAAGATCACTACCAGCCTAATTCGATAAATGGCTTCAGTTTTCTATCCTAGGTTCCATCATCGGGAATTCGAGATACCCGTTACTTTCAATAAAAAGTTTTGTGATGAGCTTCAAACTAAAAGGTTGTGAATTGTCCCTTTAACTATGATCTGGAACTCTTCTGCAATTTTACATTGTCCAATTGAAATGGAAGCTGAATGCAATACTTTATTTATGTTTGTGAAGTAAGAGCCTGTAAATTTTTTTTTTCCCTCTTATGTTGATCATTTTTTTCTTTATGCTTATTTTACAAAGAAGTGCTTAGTAGATCAAACAGGTTTAAGTAGTGGAGGGAATTTCTGATGTTCCAATTCATTAAAGGTCTGAAAAAGGAAAGGACTAATTTTCCTTGGGGTTCAGGAACAGGGATAATCTATATTCTGTTATTGACTTCTTTGATCCCTTGTGCAATGTACTTACTGTTGAAAGGTTCAAGTAATTAAACAAATTGTTGCCCTGTTTTCAAACTGTCATTGCTGCTGGAACTTTCAACATCCTTTTGTATTTCACTTGGCACTTGTAGACTTCTATAAGTGCGCTTGAGATGGCCTGCTTTTAGACTTTTATGAGGATTAAGGAACTAAGCATTAGAAAGAGCTAATTGTCAAGATACTTGACCAAAACAATTACTAAACGTAATAGTAAATACTTCAGTAATGGAGATGAATTTGAACCTTACAGCTTAATAATAGAATTTCCTATTTCTAAGTGTCATGTAGAATAGAAAGCCCTATTATTGCAATTTTTTCTTTACTGTCAAAGTTTCAAATTAAGATGTCATGCAAATTAATGAATAATACTTCAAATATTAAATGATTTCTAATAGATCAGATAAGAAATGGATGCATCAGTGATAAGGAATCCATCTATAGATTTGTTATTCCCTTAGCATAGATTTTATATCATTATCCTCATCAAATTTTTATCATGGATCGAGATTATTCTTGGCTTCCCTATGATTTGATTTTGGGAACTTCAATGCAGTGATGAACTTTTTTGATGATTGGAGTACTTGTTTCTCTTCTTTTGTTGTGTCATGAGTTCATTCTTTCATAACTAATTCTTTCTGTGCATTTTTACTTTATTGTGCACTATGCAAAACTTAGCTTCCAATTTTTAATGGAGGCTGTTATAATCTTCTTAGATGTTATTGTCATAGTGAATCTAAGTGGTGTTTGTTGTGAAAAATTTTCTTTTCTTACCCCGTCAATGGGCTTTATATATTTTTTGTAAGATCATATTAGATTTTAAAGCTAGTACGTTTTATCAGGTTCCATGGATACAAGTGAGCCGATCAAGGTCATTGCTATTAATGGTTAAGCCTGCAGTTTTTCTTGTGGCAATTGGGATGGGAGTGTATGCTTTCTTGACTTAATTTCTTCAAGCTTATATGCCATCCGCTTTTAATCTTTAGTTGCTAGAATTTTTTTCATGCTTCAATGTAGTAGGATCAGCTGACAAAAGGGAATATGTTCACGGTTTGCAGTTTTCTCCATCTCATCCTAGTTGCTTTTAATATTCTTGCTATACGAGGCATCACAACTGTATCTGGTGGCAACCAATCAGTTTTTGCTAAGAAAGAAAATTTGGTTGCTTTTGTCCTTGTTGCTAGCCAGGTATTCAGCAGTTTTTCTTTATTTTTTATTTTTTAAAAAAGAAAAGAGTTATGATTCTACTGCAGCATCCAAAAATGCAAAAAACTAGCTCCTGTCCAAAGATGCATGGGTTTTGACCTTTAGAAATTGATTTTAGGATATTAAAATGGACTGTGAGAAAAGATATATAACATTGCACTAAGAAAATCTTTTGTGTTTGCTTATGTTCATAACTGATTGTTGAAGGTTATTATGTTAACATGCTTGTGTAGAAAACACTTCCTGTATTGGCAGCAGTTGTGGAGCAGCTTGGTGGTGTATTTGGAGAATCGGGTTTACTGGTTCTTCCTTGTGTTGCTGCTCACTTGAATCAGGTTTTTCATATTTGAGATTAGTATTTATTTTTTTCTTTCTTTTTCTTGCTTTGCAATGATATCACTTGTCAAAACTATTTATATTTATTTATGTAGATCATTATAGACTCTTTTCTTGTCAATTTCTGGCTTCGGAAGGATCTTGGATCAGAAAATGCCAAGTTGTTGTGAGTAAAGATCATACTGGTCCTTTGCAAAGACATGTTTGTGATGAATTACAGGTAAAAAACATGTTAGATATTCTGGACGCTAGTGTTTACAGGAAATGTGGTGCAACTTCTTATGTGTATTTTCCTTCATCTTGCACCTTGTATTCTCATCTTTTTAGATGATTTAAATGGATTATATTTATTAATTTGAAGTATATGATCATTTATTCACAAACTCACTGACATTCATCAGTCTCTCTTGCTTCTCGTGTGTATTAATTCATCCAAATTATGTGTTGTGGAGCTTTATTTATTTATTAACTTATCCCATCCGGGGGAACTCAATTCCGGGCGAAAAGGTGCTGTAAGTTTCAAATTGACAGCTATCTTTGTAACGGGATCAACCTTTCAAAGCTCACACTGTCTATGAAACCAATTTTTGGCCATGCACAAAGGCTGGTTAGGGCTGTTCACCAATTTCAGCAAACTGCTTTTTCCAGGTCAATCAAATAAAACCGACCAAACATTATGATGAGAATATTTCAACCCAGGAAATTAAGTTCAGTTGATATTCATATTCAGATTCTCTGAACTTAATCACCGAACCCACGAACAAGGATGACTTAGGTAGAATTGGTGACAGAGAAGTTGGTGATGGTGAATTCAAATTAATTTTATGGCCATTGGTGTGGCGATAATTACCATGGTTTTCAAACTTACACTGCTCAAAGAATTGTTGAAGATAAAGGGTTAGAGATTTAACTCTGTTGAATTGAAGTTGAATTAAAAATGAAAAAGTTATTAGAAAAATCACATTGTGAGTTAAACTGGTTCTAAATAATGATTATTATGTGATTTAAAATGTTCACATTTTAATTATAACTCAATAACTATTAAATGATGTTTTATATGACAATATGATAATATCTTAATATTAGACACTATGAATATGATTTTCAAATTGATGAAGAATTATTTATTTTTATTGTTATTAATTATTACTAATACACTTAAATTATTCAATTCGTTCCATTTTATTTGTCATGTAATAAAATAAAATGTGTTACACTTCCATTGACATTTTAAATTACTAGTAAAAAATAAATTCCTTTTCTCCAACTTATATATGTCTTGGTTTTAGAGTAGGTTTTTTCTATTAATGAAAGACTTTTCTATTAATTACTTTTTTTTTTTTGATAAAAAGGAAGGAAATAAAACCCTAAAAGACAAAAAATTACATGGATTGACATATTTTACAAACTAATTACCAATATTCGTCACTCGTCACTTAATTTCACTAACCAAAATACTCATCCTAAGTTATCTAATTCTCATTATACTGTTCAGCTTCAAATTAATCAAATCCCATTGATTCCGCTAGCCAACCATCAGTAATATGGTCTCTATTGATAGATATTATCTTTACCTACCCTTTCAAGTGAATAGTAATCAATTAAAGGAAGAGGAAGGGGTTTTCTTTTTCTTTCTTTTTTTCCTTCGATTCTTCCAATAAAAGAGGAGAAAAAATGGTTTGCTCACTTGCTTCGATCATTGGTTTTATCTCTTACTTCTGATTTATGTGTTTTCATATCTCACTTTGTGCTGTTATAATTGTCAACACCATTTTTCACTATATTCACTTTGTTTCAAGTTTCTATTGTGTCATAATTGAAGAAGCAGCCCGTTTCCAAGTCTGATATGAATTATTTTGAATAATTGGTAAACGATTATTTTTTGTTTAGAGAAAGACTAGTGAATATTCTATATTGTGACATTTGATTTTTTTATTATTTTTTCTTTAACTGAAATTGAGAGTACTTAATATAATTTAGCCCTTAACTCAAGACTTTGATTGTTTAATATTAATAAAATTTCATTACAATATCTGCTTGGTTCTTTGACTTGTAACTATAATGAAACATTGACTTAAAAAAATTTAGTTTCATCATTAAAAATAATTAACATTTGTGTATGATTTAGTATTAGATAATATTCACATAACTTTCATATAACCTGCATATAACGTGCTTGGTGTGACAGAATCAAATTAAAGTATAAGATGTGCATAATTTAGTATATACCATAAATATAACATTTAGATAACATACAAACAGTCAATATTTGGCATTTAAATATTTAATACAAGAACATCACACTTCTTTTTTTTTAGACATACTCCATAGATATAATAATATTATATGCTAAAAAATATTGAATTTTCTCAACATTGAATCTATAAATTATTAAAACACATCTTTTATATTCATTTGATATTACAAAATTTAGTTTCATCATTAAAAATAAAATAAATTTGTGCAGGATTTCATATCATATAACACCAATATAACCTATATATAATAAACATATAACTTGGTCTGGGTGAACGAAAATTATTCATTATTAAGATTAATTATGAATAATTTTCATTCATATATAACTTACATATTGTAAGGAAATAACAAATAAAAAACTTATATGACAGTTATTCTAAATTATTTTAAATAAATTCAAATAATTAACGATTCCTTGATTTTAAAAATTTAAATTAATCAATATCTTAAATTTGGTAGCTATTAATTGTAATCAAAAAGTTCAAATGAGTATTATGAGAAAACAAAAACTTTGAAATAAGAAGAATTGACTATATTTTATATTGCAGTAATAATAATAATAATAATAATAATAATAATAATAATAATAATAATAATAATAATAATAATAATAATATAGAGATTTGCATCAAAAACTCAAAGACAAAGCCTTATCTGTACACAGTCCTACAACCACGGGGCCATTTTCACCCCAAGTTGTTATACCATGGATCTGAGTCTATATAGCTGTATGCACCAAAAGTCCATTAACAAGTGTGGAGTGTAAAAAAAACCAATGATTTTCATTTTCCGTTAAAATGGCGTTAAAATAATTATAGATTCATTATTTAATAACTATAAATTTATTATTTAACAAATTGTAGATTTATTATTAAATAGTTGTAGGTTCATTATTTAAAAAATGTAAATTTATTACTAAATAACTATAAATTCATTATTTAATAACTATAAGTTCATTACTAAATAACTATACGTAAATAATTGTAAATTCATTATTTAATAACGTAAATTCATTTTTTAACAATTTGTATAATAATTGTAGATTCATTATTTAATAATTGTACATTCATAATTTAACAATTGTAGGTTCATTAGTTAACAACTGTAGATTCATTACTAAATAATTATAAATTCATTATTTAACAATGGTATATTTATTATTTAACTATAAATTCATTACTAAATGACTATAGGTAAATAACTCATTATTTAATAATTATAGGTTCTATTTAACAATTGTATATTCATTATTTAATAACATAAATTCATTATTTAATAATTGTAGATTTATTATTTAACAACTGTAGATTTATTATTGTAGGTTTAATAATTGTAAATTCATTATTTAATAATTGCAGATTCATTATTTAACAACTAAATTTTACCAGAATTATCACAAATCAAGTTCTCACAAAATCGCGTTATCAACTGAAAAAATATTCATTCATTTGTAATTGACATAAAAAATTACAAAAAAAAAACAAATCGAACAAAATAACATAAAAAAACAAATCGAAGAAGAAGAAAAGGAATAATGGCAATAGCTCCGTTAAATTGAAAAAAAAAAAAAGCACACATCAATTTTGCACTGTAACGCATTTAGCTCCATGCAATCTGGTGCACCTAATAATTTGCCATTTCACCCCATCTAATTGTAGAAAAGCAGTAAACCAATCCCAAAAGGAGGCTTCTCCAAAATATTCACACCCCTCATATGCTTAAGGGATTCATTGGCTAAGAAATCTGCCACTTGATTTCCCTCCATATGCATATGCCTAACCTGAACTTTCCAATCCTTCCTAATTAACTTTTTACTAGCATTAATCATATTGAGATGAGGATTGTTTCCAATCAACTCAAAAGAAACCCATTTGATGACCAATAAAGAATCCACCTCTAAAATAATCTTTCTAATACCTTTGTCCCAAGCAAGATGAGGCCTTAAAGAACAGCCAAAGCTCAGCCGCAGCAGCAATATAGGAACCAATATTGATCGAAAATCCTCCCATCCAAATCCCAAATTCATCATGCAGGACACCACCCAGCAACCATATGTGTTTAAAAGAACCCATCCTTAAGGAGGTTTCCATCTAACTAGAAAAACTCTTTGCTTATTGGTATGGCCATTTACCACATGACTGCTAAAAAAAGCAACTTTATAAGACTCAAAGGAAGATTGCAACCAACAAATTTTAGAACATAGCTCCTTCTTCACCCCTTTAAACACCCAAGCATTCCTCCATATTCTTAAAAAACAAAACCCAGGATGTATAATAGAAAATAAAAAAAAAATCCACAAATATGACATTGAATCAATAAAAAAAAGGTAAATCCCTTATGATACACCAGATCCGGCTCGATTATTGATAGAGTGAATAGATCTGGCATTTCTTGAAATCTCTCTTCTGATTCAAAATCATCAAAAAATGGATTTTTGTTCAAGAAAGAAATCTTATTGGAACTATCCATATCCAGTTCATCCTAGTGACTTCATCCTTGACACCCAATTTGTCAAGATCATCAACATTGAGAGTACGATTGGAGATGAATTTTTTGGCGGTGATGTTAGCATACCGTTTCTTTTCCTCCCTTGAGAAAGCATTGAAGATATCTTGAAAGGAGGAAGGAGCCACTCTTTTGCCTTTGGAGACTCTTAATTTCGAGGTGCCAACTTTTGGTGCCATTTGAGAGAGTGAGTATAGAGGAAGTTTGAAGATTTTGTTATTGAAAAATTGAAAGAGAGGAAGAGATTTGATGCAAAAGTGAGGAAAAGAATGAGAATAGTGGGGTATTTATAGAGTTTGAAAAGGTAGGTTACCGTTTGAAGTGTTTAAATGGGAGTTATGATAGATGGATTTGATTGGTGGCAGTTACAAAAGTCTGCCATTGAGTCAGTCCCGATCGGGACATAGGGATTCTTGATCGGGAACCCTCCAACAGTTGAAAAAAAAATTAAATTTTAGACACAGTCCCAAAGGGGACAGGAGGCTTCCTGAACGTACACGTTTGAAGAGGTGTAACGGTCAAATAATATTCAAATGTCTCGAACGGAAAGTATGGATTCCCAAGCGAGATATGAGGAGTTGTAACGGTTAAATTGATGACCAAGAAGTCGTGAGCAGGAGGAATAATGTCCTGAGCAGGACATTGTTCCCGAATGGGAAATGTGTTTTCCGAGCGAGAGTTATAGGTACTCCCATAATTTTTAATAGAGAAAGGAATTAAACTATCCATAGAGTCTAATATTCACATCAAACAAGTAAAGAGCATACATAAACAAACACTTTTACATGTAAAAACATGGTTTAAAGTTTTCTCAAATCAATGTACTCCTATCAAGCATATCAAGCTCTTTTTTTATAAAACAAAACCTTTCATCATTTAGGGGCTTGGTAAAAATATCTGCCAATTGGTTTTCGGTGTCAATAAAATCTAACACTACATCACCATTTTGAATATGATCTCTTAAAAAATGATGTCTTATGTCAATGTGTTTACTTCTTGAACGTTGAATGAGATTTTTTTTAGAGATTTATTGCACCAGTATTATCACATTTAGTTGGAATGTGGTCAATTTCATGACCATAATCCTTGAGTTATTGCTTCATCCAAAGGACTTGAGTGCAACAACAACCAGCCACCCCATATTCAGCTTTGGCGATGGATAAGGCAACCGAAACTTATTTCTTGCTATGTTAAGAAATTAAACATTCACCAATAAAGTGACAAGTTCCGGATGTACTTTTTCTATCCAATTGACTATCGGCGTAGTCGACATCTGAGAAACCAATGATATGAAATGAAGAATTTCTAGGATACCATAGTCGTAAATGCATAGTACCATAAAGATATTTCAAAATTCTTTTTACAGCATTCAAATGTGATTCTTTAGGACATGATTGAAATCTTGCATACAAGCATACACTATACATAATATCGAGTCTAGAGGCGGTTAAATAAAGAAGTGGACCGATCATACCTCTATAAAGCTTTTCATCAATAGCTTTACCCTTTTCATCTTTGTCTAATTTTGTTGATGTACCCATTGGAGTCTTGACATTCTTACATTAATCCATCCCAAATTTCTTGATCAATTCCTTAGTGTACTTAGATTGGTTGATGAAGATGTCATCTTTGTCTTGCTTAATTTGAAGTTCAAGGAAAATTTTGAGCTGTCCCATCATGCTCATCTCAAATTCTCTAGTCATACACTTAGCAAATTCTTGGCAAAGATCCTCGTTAGTAGACCCAAAGATTATATCATCAACATAAATTTGAACAATGAGAGTGTCATGCTCATGTTTTTTAATAAAAAGAGTTGTTTCAACATGCCCTTTTGAGAATCCATTATTTAAGAGAAAAGTACTTAGTCTTTCATACCATACTCTAGGAGCTTGCTTTAATCCATATAAAGCCTTAGTGAGTTTATAGATATGATTTGGAAAAGTATGATCTTCAAAACCAGGGGGTTGTTCAACATATACTTCCTCTGATATAAAACCATTTTAAAAAAAATACTTTTTACATCCATTTGAAAAAGCTTGAAATTTATGTGGCATGCATATGCTAATAAAATACGTATAGCTTCTAATCTTGCTACAGGGGCAAAGGTTTCATCATAATCAATGCCTTCCTCTTGGTTGTATCAATTAGCAACCAATCTAGCCTTATTTCTTATAATATTACCATCCGCATATAGTTTGTTCTTATAGAACCATTTACTACCAACGATGGGTAGTTACTAGGTCTTGGAACCAAGGTCCAAACTTCATTCCTCTCAAATTGATTGAGTTCATCTTGCATAGCAGTCACCCAACTCTTATCATCCAAAGCTTTACTAATTGACTTTGGCTCAATTTGAAATACATAAGCAAGATTAGAATCAAGAAATTTTAAATGAGTACTTACACCTTTTGAAGAATCACCAATGATTTGCTCCTTTGGGTGGTTTCTTGCATATCTTCATTCCCTTTGTAGCTCATTAGTCTCTTGTTCTTGAGCTTCAGATTGCTCCTCTACTTGTAGTTATTCCTTATCAAGGTCATTCTTCTTTGTGGATATCTCTTATTCTACTTGATCGAGATTGAGATTCACCATGGAACCTACAACATCATTCAAAGAAATACTTTTCCCAAGATCAAGTCTATAGGATTCTTCAAAATTAACATGCATAGACTCTTCTTCAACCAATGTTCTTTTATTAAAGACTCTATAGGCTTTGCTAGAGGTGGAATAGCTAAGAAATATACCTTCATCCGATTTTGAGGCAAATTTTCTAAGATTGTCCTTGGTATTTAATATGAAGCATTTATAACCAAATATTCTAAGATATGAAATCTTGAGTTTTCTTCCATTCTAAAGCTCATAAGAGGTTTTATTTAAAATGGGTCTTTTAAAAACATGATTTACAGTATAACATGTGGTATTAGTGGCTTCCGCCCAAAAATAGGTTGGATGTCCATACTTATTAAGCATTATTCTAGCCATTTCTACCAATGTTCGATTTTTCCTTTCAACTACTCCATTTTGTTGAAGAGTTCTTCGTGTAGAAAAATCATAAGAAATACCATTTTCCAAATAATAATTTTCAAAAATTTCATTTTCAAATTCGTTGCCATGATCACTTCTAATCTTAGAGATACAATACCCTTTCTCGTTTTGGACACTTTTGGCAAAGTGTTTGAAGTTTTCAAAAGTATCACTTTTATGAACTAAGAAAATTACCCAAATAAACCTTGAGTAATCATCAACAATAACAAATGTATAGTGTTTTCCACCCAAGCTAGCAACTCTACTAGGTCCAAACAAGTCTAGATGCAATAATTGAAGAGGTCTAGATGTGCTTACACAATTTTTGATCTTGAATGATAATTTGTGTTGCTTGCCTATTTGACATGGCTCACAAGTTTTATCCTTCAAATATTTGACCTTTGGTAGCCTATCCACTAGTTCATCTTTACTAAGGCTTTGAATTAAGTCCATAGTTACGTGCCCAAGTCTTCTATGCCATAGCCAAGATTCTTCACTAATAGATATAAGAGAACTAGAGGAAACATTATATAACTTATGTACGTCAATTATGTAAGTATTGTCATCTCTTTCTCCTTTGAATATTTCTTGACCATATAGAGAGATCACTAGACATTCATTGGAGCTAAAGGTGTCTTTGTTTCCCTTGTCATATAATTGACTTACACTTAAGAGGTTGTGCTTTAGACCATCAATAAGCATTACATCATCAATGATTGAAATACCATTTAGACATATGGAACCAATGCCAATTACCTTACCTTTAGCATTGTTTC